>CAUYPK010045168.1:0-36872 GCA_963574355.1 Loris lydekkerianus
CGGCACCCCCGCCACCCCCTCCCCACCCCCTCAGCCCCGGCACCCCCACCTGCTCCACCCTCCCCACTTCTGCCCTGCCCCCCCACCTGCTCCACCCTCCCCACCACTTCTGCCCTGCCCCCCCCACCTGCTTGACGCCCCCACAACTTCTGCTTGGTGAAGGGTGTCTAGGCCAGAGCCTGTGGACCTCTTTACCAGGCTGGCCCTTCAGGCTCCAAGGTGGCCTGAGTGGCAGCTCACACCCACCTTCCTCATGCTGCGCATGACACTGAACTTCTGCGTGTCAATGAAGCTCTCCAGCATCACACGGATGGCCATGTTGACGTCGTCCTCGATGACATAGTCGCGCAGATGGATGCGCGCATGGGCCTCTGCCATGCGGATCATGGACTCAATGTGCCGCACTGTGATGGGGATGCTGCCTGTCGCCTGCACAGAAGCACAGCATCAGGTCCTCCTTGGGCAGGAGGACAGCAAGGAAAACAGAAGTGGTGCTCTCAGACCCAGACGGAGGAGGCCCATCCAGCAGTGCAGAAGTTCTCAATCGAGCAGTTCCATGGACTCACCCCGAGACAGGGTGATGCCCAGTAGACACGGAAGCCTGCAGCTTATCACTGTTACACCTGCACAGTTCTGCTGCAACCAGCTGCCTCCACTGCATCTAAGAAACTGCTAACCCTGTGACCAGTACTGGTTACTACCACATGCTAAATTGTAAAAATTACAGTATAAGTGAAAAAAAAAAAAGTAGTTGTTTCTATGAAAACTAAGTTGAATGCTCTGAAAAGCCTTGGCAAAGTTAAAAAGCAAAATCGAAAGGAGTTGCTGTCCCAGCCATGAGCATGGTATCTTCCATTTGTTAATATCTTCTGCTATTTCCTTTCTTAGGGGTTCATAGTTTTCTTTATAAAGGTCCTTCACCTCTTTTGTGAGGTGTATTCCTAGGTATTTCAGTTACTTTGGAACTACTGAGAAGGGGATTGTGTCCTTGATTTCCTTCTCATCTTGGCTGTTATTAGTATATACAAAGGCTACTGAAGTGTGGAACTGATTTTATATACTGAGATGTTACTTTATTTTTCTTTATCACTTCCAGGAGTCTTGTGGTTGAGTCTTTGGGGTTCTCTAAGTATAAGAACATTATCATTGGCGAAGAGGGAGAGGTTCACTTCCTCTGCCCCCATTTGGATGTATGTCTGTACTTCCCAAAGTAATCTACAGATTCAATGCTATCCCTATTAAAATATCAACATCATACTTTCAAGACTTGGGAAAACATAATTCTTCGTTTTGTATGGAACCAAAAAACCCCCATGTAGTCAAGGAAATTCTTAGTAATAAAAACAAAGCTAGGGCATCAGTCTACCAGATTTTAGGCTGTACTACAAGGCCATAGTGATCAAAAAAGCATGATATTGGCACAAAAACAGAGACATAGACATTTTGAACCAAACAGAAACCAGGAGATGAACCAAACATCTTACAGCCATCTAATCTTTGATAAACCAAACAAGAACATACACTGGGGGAAAGAAACCCTATTCAATAAATGGTGCTGGGAGAACTGGATTTCCACATGTAAAAGACTGAAACTAGACCCGCATCTTTCTCCACTGACAAAAATTGATTTGAGATGGATAAAAGACCTAAATCTAAGGCATGAAACAATTAAAATCCTCAAAGAAAGTGTGGAAAAAAAACTGGAAACTATCAGACTGGAGAAGGACTTTATTAAGAAGACTTCTATAGCTATCTCAACAATAACAAAAACAAATGGGACTTAAAGAAACTGTAAAGCTTCTGTACAGCCAAGGCAACAACAACCACAGCAAACAGACAACCTACACATTTAGAAAGGATATTTGCAAATTTTGATTCGGACAAAAGCTTGATAACTAGGATCTACAGAGAACTCAAATTAATAAAACATAAAAAGAGCCAACAATCCCTCAGATCAATGGGCAAGAGAGATGAATAGAACCTTCTCTAAAGAAGACAGACGTGGCTCGGCGCCCATAGCACAGTGGTTACGATGCCAGCCACATACGCTGAGGTTGGGGGGTTCAAATCCAGCCCATGCCAGCTAAACAACAATGACAACTGCAACAAAAAATAGCTGAGTGTTGTGGCAGGTGCCTGTAGTCCCAGCTATAGGGAGGGACTATATTGGGAGGCTGAGGCAAGAGAATCACTTAAGCCCAAGAGTTGCAGGTTGCTGTGAGCTGTGAGGCCTCGGCACACTACTGAAAGACACCTGTAACAAAAAAAAAAAAAAAAAAAAAAAAAAAGACAGACGAAAGGTTAACATATGAAAAATTGCTCATTGTCCCTAATTATTAGAGAAATGCAAATCGAAACTACTCTGAGATACCACCTAACCCACATCACAAAGTCTCAAAACTGCAGATGCTGGCGTGGATGTGGAGAGAAGGGAACACTTTTACACTGCTGGTGGGACTAATATAACCTTTCTGGAAGGAAGTATGGAGAATCCTCAAAGAACTCAAGCTAAACCTCCCATTTGATCCTGCAATCCCATTACTGGGCATCTACCCAGAAGAAAAAAAAATCCTTTAACCCCAGGAACACTTGCACAAGACTGTTTATTGCAGCTCAATTTACAACTGCCAAAATGTGGAAACAGTCTAAATGCCCACCAACCCAGGAATGGGTTAACAAGCTGTGGTATATGTGTTCCATGAAATGCTATTCACCACTAAAAGAAATGAAGACTTCACATCTTTTGTATTAACCTGGATGGATGCGGAACACATTATTCTTAGTAAAGCATCACAAGAATGGAGAAACAAGAATCCTATGTACTAAATTCTGATTTGAGGACAATTAAGGCCGTACTACATGATAGGGGTTGGGGGATAGGGAGCTGAGATACACCGTTTGGGGGCAGGACACAATTATAAGAGGGTCCTTATCTAACAAAAGCAGTCAATGTAACCTGGTTCTGTGCACCCCCAATGAATCCCCAACAATAAAAAAGAAAGAGTTGCTGTCTTGATTAGGTGTACATGAGAAAGAAAACCTAAAAGGATTCTGCACCCAGTGGCTTGTAAGCTGCCCCTAAATTTTTGTTCCACTATGAATGAACCAAAAACTAGTTTAGACCTCATGTTCACTTGGGTGGGACTTATGCAGTCAATGACACTCCGTGGCAAGCAACCAGAAGACTGTGGTCTTACACCAAAATACGCAGACGAATACACATTTAAGTGTCATCTAAAACAAAATGGTTAAGGAATGCTAATATCACTTATTATTTTTTTTTTTTAGACTAAGTCTTCGTATATTGTCTCAGCCAGAGTGCAGTGGTGTCCTCCTAGCTCACTGTAACCTCAACCTCCTGGGCTCAGGTGATCCCTCTGCCTCAACCTCCTGGGCTCAGGTGATCCCCTAGCCTCAACCTCCCTGGGCTCAGGTGATCCCCCAGCCGCAACCTCCCTGGGCTCAGGTGATCCCCCAGCCTCAACCTCCCTGGGCTCAGATGATCCCCCTGCCTCAACCTCCCTGGGCTCAGGTGATCCCCCTGCCTCAACCTCCCTGGGCTCAGGTGATCCCCCTGCCTCAACCTCCCTGGGCTCAGGTGATCCCCCTGCCTCAACCTCCCTGGGCTCAGGTGATCCCCTAGCCTCAACCTCCCTGGGCTCAGGTGATCCCCTAGCCTCAACCTCCCTGGGCTCAGGTGATCCCCCGCCTCAACCTCCCTGGGCTCAGGTGATCCCCTAGCCTGAGAGACTGTTTGAGACAAAGCCTCAAGCTGTCGCTCTGGGTAGAATGCCGTGGTGTCACAGCTCATAGCAACCTCCAACTCTTGGGCTCAAGCGATTCTCTTGCCTCAGCCTCCCAAGTAGCTGGGACTACAGGAGCCTGCCACAACACTCAGCTATTTTTTGGTTGTAGTTGTCATTGTTTGGCAGGCCTGGGCCAGATTTGAACCCACCAGCTCTGGTGTATGTGGCTGGCACCTTAGCCGCTTGAGCTACAAGTGCCGAGCCAGCAGAATCACCTTTTAAATGCCTTCCTGCTCCAGGGCCTTTGGACTGTCACTTCTCTGCAGCTTTCTCTTCCTGCCCTCTCCTCCCTCCAGGCTCCACCCTGGCTCTCACCATAGACTCTTTCCGCAGGTCACTGTACATCCTGGCCACCTTGTCCTGGTCCATCTGGTTAAGCTTTGGGTGAACCTTCTCCTTGGCATAGATGATGTACTTCTTCAGGACCTCCTGTGGCAGGGGTTCCACACCATACGTGTTGGGCATGGCAGGCTCTGTGGTGCTGCCGTTGACCAGCCCCTCCTCCTTGTTGCTGGGATGGTGTCGGACATGGCTGCCAACCACGAAGCGGGCCAGCATCTCATCCTAAGACACGAGAGGGCGGGTCACTGGCACTGCCAAGAGGAAGTTAGCTAACTGGAAGGAAGGAAAAGCTGTACACACATCCTAGGAGACTGACCCTCTCTCAATGGACTGACGGGCTATGTACTAGGCAGTTTTGGGTGCCAGGGGCATACTGGTAAAGGTGACAGAGATCTCATGATGCTCACCTCTGCGAGGGGAGAGAAGACAAATGCAGCTTTAAATATTAATTATGGAAATTAATATGTTCAGAAGAAAAGCAGGGTGATGGACTCAAGAGACCCAGGAGATGCCTCTAGGTGAGATTGTTGAGCAAAGCCTCACTCTGCAGGGAGCATGAGAGCTGGATGGTCACATGGCAGACAGTCTGGGAGGACAGCATGCCAGGAGGAAGGGCACATTTGAAGCCCCAAGCCTGGCCTTTCTGAGCAGGTAGGTGTAGTGAGGAAAGGAGCAAGGAAGAGGCAAGTGCAGAGAGACGTCAGGGATGGCCCTGGGGGAGGGCCTGGATTTTATTCTGATGACAGCAGAAAGCCATGAGCAGGTCAAGGACGTGTGCAGGGGATCTGTGCCTCCAACTGGAGGACAGTCTACATGGCATGGGCGCCAGCAGGCCAGTTCAGATGAGGGCAGTGCTTTAGTCAGGGACAGATGCAGTGGGAAGGGGTGGGCTCGGGAGCAGGGCTGACAGGACATGGTGGACAGACGCTGTGGTGGTGGGGGCTGGTGAGGCAGAGAGAAACCAGGACAACTTCCAGACATGAGGCGAGACTGAAGACAGGTGAAAACAGGCTACAGCCTGTGCTGCGCCCCTTCCTGTGCTTGGCACACTGCAGGGCCCCAGCCTCACTCGGCCCCAGCACTGCGTGGAGCCCTGGACCCAGGGCTGTACCTGGACTGGGTCCACAGTGTCCCTCACCACACACAGAATGTCGAAGCGAGAGATGATGGGCTCCGTGAGGTCCACATTGTCTGAGAAGGTCAACGAGGGATCGTAGCGCCCTCCTGAAACACAGAGCGACCTCTCGTCAATGCACACATCCCATTCTTACCTTCTCCACCTGGGCTGCTTCCATGGCAGAAGGGGAAAAGACCAGGGCAGGGACACTCAGCTGCCTACCCTCTGCACAAGAGGCAGCAAAGAGAGCCCCATCCCCATGCCTGAAATAGCCTAATTGAGGCACAAAGCTTAGCTGCTTCTCTCAGAGGAAAAGCCAAGAATACGGGGAGGGACAGGGCAACTGTGCCCCAGCCCAGAGAAGGCACCGAGTTCCCTCCCTCGTCTTCTGAGAAAGTCCAAGGGGGTCCTGACAACACAGCTCAACAAAAAATCTGAGGTGTCTCAAGTCCAACTTCTGCTTTTCCCTACTATGACAAGTGTGGAAGAGGGAACTCTCGGCCTCCCAGCAATGTCCTCGGGACAGCACATCAGAAGTCCCTGTGACCAGAGATGCCCCGTGAGCTCCTGACCCAGGCAGAGGATCGCTCTGGGTCTCACATCCCGCCCCGATTCCCCCAGCTGCTGTGCCTGGTGTACCTATGGGGTTGGCAGCAGCGATGACGGTGCAGCGGGCCTGCAGGGAGGTGACAATGCCGGCCTTCGAGATGGAGATGCTTTGTTGCTCCATGGCCTCGTGGATGCTGGTTCTGTCCTGGTCGTTCATCTGTGAGAGATTCCAATGCCCAGCCCTTAGCAGAGTCCTTGCCTCCACCACTCTTGTCTTAATCGAGGTCAACACTCTCCATCAACACTTTTCCCCCAACGCCCTGAAGCCCGTGAGGCTACGTGGTGTCTAGGGACCCACCTTGTCAAATTCATCGATGAGACACACTCCTCGGTCAGCCAGAACCAGAGCCCCAGCCTCCAAGGTCCACTCCCTGCTGACAGGATGCCGCTGGACATATGCTGTGAGGCCCACGGCTGACGCCCCCTGGCCAGTGGTGAAGATGGCTCGGCCGGACACTTTCTCGACATACTTGAGAAACTGAGACTTTGCTGTGCCAGGGTCTCCACACAGGAGCACATTGATGTCGCCCCTCACCTTGTGCTTCCCACCTGGAGCAGACGGGGGACGGGGGGAGGCGGGACAGATGGGAAATAGAGGGCAGCGAGGGAAGAGGACACAGCTGGCACCCCCACCGCTTCCCCAACCTGCTTATCACGAATGGCCAGTGTACAGCCTCCCTAGAAAGGGAAGTGGCACTGTGACAACCTGCTGTGGTCACTGACCCTGAACTCGTGCACAGGTGCACGGGGAGGCTCACGCGATGTCCTTTGTGAGTGCAGAAACCGGGAACAATCTAAACATTCTCCAAATAAAGGGGTCAATAAACTGTGCTGCACAGGGTGCAACATAGTCACTTCCAAGAACGAAGTCACCCCGCAGGCACTAACACAAAAAGATGCCAGAGACAAGTGACCCAGCAGAGCTCCGCTGACCACCCCGTGCAGGACGGCAGTGCTTGTAAACACAAACATGCCACGGAACGGTGTCTGCTGCACAAGTCTACACAGTCGGCCACACAGAACCTGGCACCCGCGTGCTAGCCTGGGGACTACGACTAGAAAGGGACCTCAACGGTGACGGGCTGCCCTGTCTGTGACTACTGCCATTTTATTAAAACATCATATAAATACATACTCAGGTATTATTTTTTTTGTAGCTAAAATTTAGTTTTTAAAAAGACAGAACATTTAAGAAATAAAACCAAAGGCAAATTTGCTCAAATCACAAAGGCAGGCAGCTGTTGCACTAAGAACAGACAGTGGCCACCCGGCAGTCTAAGGCCAGGATGCCTGACCGTGGGCCACCCTCTCCCCCGACCAAAGAGCCACACCAGTCTGGCTGTCTTTTAACTTGCTTTTTCTCCCCAGCACCTAGGCTTTAAAAACACAACCTTGTCGGGCGGTGCCTGTGGCTCAGCGAGTAGGGCGCCAGCCCCATATGCCAAGGGTGGCGGGTTCAAACCCAGCTCCAGCCAAACTGCAACAAAAAAATAGTTGGGCGTTATGGCGGGCGCCTGTAGTCCCAGCTGCTCGGGAGGCTGAGGCAAGAGAATTGTGTACGCCCAAGAGTTAGAGGTTGCTGTGAGCCGTGTGATGTTGTGGCACTCTACCTGAGGGTGGTACAGTGAGACTCTGTCTCTACAAAAACAAAACAACAACAAAAAAACACAACCTTGTCCATCACCCAGGATGCCAGATCCCCAAAAAGCAAACTACTAAAATCCCTGCAGAGGAAAAGTGGCTCGTAACTGTGGCCACTCACCTGGGTTTTTGGGCTCCCCTCCAAAGAGCGCCAGAGCCAGGCCTCTCTTGATGTCTTCATGCCCATAGATGGAAGGAGCGATACTGGCAAAGATCTTAGAAAAGGGAGAGACCAGTAATAGAACAGGAACTGGCATGCACAGAACAGGCTCCCACATCCTCGAGCCTCAGGAAACAGGACCACCCGGCTCAAAAACACCCCTGTATGGCTGCTGCGATTCCACCAGGCCCGGGCACCAAGTCTTGCCCTGACTCGGGGCCGCTTCATTAGCTGGCCCTTCCTAAGAACCACAGAATTTTAGAGCTTAAAAGAACCTTACTCTGACCCCCTACTTTTGTTCTATTTTGGAAAGGTCTTTCCCAAAATTACAGATCAAGAACAGACGTGAGTCGAGAACCAGGTCAGTGAGGCAGCACCTGCGTGGCCCACACACATACACAGGAGGCCTGTCACGATGCTGCCTTCCTCGAGCCTCAGTTTCCCACGTGGAAAAGAGAGATGACAACAGCCAACTCATGGAAGGGTGGGTGCTAAATGAGGAAGCTCATGCACATGCCTGCCTCACGGCAGGGCTAGGATCAGTATCACAGGTATGGCTCAAATGTGAGACGGTCCATCAGGAAACTGGTGGGTCACTGGAACATTTCCCCAGTTGGGTGTGTGTATGTGTGACAGGGGAAAGACAGAGGGTGAGCAACTCTAGAGCAAAATCTGCATTAATTTTAAAGACAAAGCCAGAGATAAGGCAGGAATTGTAAAGGACTGTTTCCCCCTGGGGCCTGAAGCCCCACCCTGACTGCTCTCACCCCCAGGCCCACAGTTGCACCCACAGGCTCCACTTCTCTCCTCAAGAATCAGACCAGGAATTTGGAAAGCAATAGCCTGCAGGGAGGCAGACACCACAGCAGGAGAGTTAGCACCAGGGCGGGAGAGGGAGCAGGGCTACGGCTGGACACCTCTGCAATGTCCTTCCTGCACAGCCACATTCACACAGATTTAGAGCAATGTCTAAATACTACTTCCCACTGAAAGGAAATAATCCTTCCCACAGGGCTTTCTGGAGAAGTGGCCAATGCCAGGTCTGGGGCAGGACAAAAAGAGCCTGCAATTCCTTCTACCAGAAAGCGCCCAGAGGTAACAAGGCCCAGGTCAGCAGGACTCAGGAGCCGACAAGAACGGGACACTCTGAGCATAGCTGAAACTCAACCACAGTCAAATCTCTTATCAGTAACTCCACTCAGCGACCACCTCTGTGGGCACCCAGCTACCATACGCTGATCAATAGAGAACCAATTCCCCATTTTGAAGGCTTGGTAGTAAAGTAACTGAACATTTATCTGCCTGTCCTGGGGCACACCTGAGAGCACTGGGAGTGAACAATACCTGAAGAGAGATTCTTCTTTATGGAAGTTCCCCAGCAAATAAATAGAGGTTTAGAATCCAAAGATTCTCATTTTGCAAGCCCTAGTGAATGAACGGTTTCAGCCAGTGACTATCAATGGCTGCCTGTTGCCAGGTCCCATACCCAAAAAGAAACAAAACAAACAAACAAAAACCAGGAAAGCCACACCCGACTTAGTTTTTGTATCTACCACCAAGTTACAGAAAATAGAGATGACAAAAGAATACATTCAACCAAGACTTAACCAGCAGCAAAGTCTGTGAAAAATCCTATCAGATTAATGTCCCTGTTCCTTCCACAAAAAATTATAAGGAGAATAAGAGATGAAGAAGAGGCCTAAAAACTCTATGACTTGAGAGACCAGCCAGTCACAACGCGAGGCCGTGGAGGGAGTGAGAGTCAGAGAAACTTGAACAGGGAACAAATACCTAACATGAGGACTGAGTGACCTCGTCAGGCGTGACGACAGCACTGCGGTTAGGTTACTACTAAAGAGCCTTTCCTTTTCTGTCTACACACTGATGCAGTCACAGATAAAATGGTACGACCAGAACACGCCTGACACAGGCTGAGGACGAGTGGGTGGAGGACGGGGTGAGGCTGTGACTGACAGAGCTAGTGAAGGATGTGTCTTGGATGTCCCCCCAAAAGTGTGCTGGAAACAACTCCCAGGGTATTAAGAGCTGATGAGGCCACGAGGGCTCTGGACTAGTGACCTCTGAATCCTGGAGGGGTAACGCCATCACCACAGGAGTGGATCCCCTTCCTCTGTCTCGCCTTTCCACCATGTGAGGACACAGCAGTTAAGCCCTCAACATTGGACTTCCCAGCCTCAAGAATCACGAGCCCATATGTTTCTGTTCACTATAAATTACGCAGTCTGGAGTGCTCTGTTCCAGTGCAGGAAAGGGACAAAGACAGACTAATGGACTAGGCACATTTTCCACATGCACGTGTGAAATTTTCTGTAACTGAGGTTTTAAAACGTGAGCTAGAATACCCTGTGGAACTCACTATAGCCAAATAAACTCACGAAACATGGTAACGAGAAAGGAGAGGTGGCCTGACACAGCCACTAGGAGCAGACTCAGAAGCCAGACTGCCGTGGTAGAAATCCTGGCTCTGCCACTTGCTATGTGACCATGGGCAACTTATTTAGCCCCCGTGACTCAGTTTATTCATCAATAAAATGGGGACCGCTAAAATCTACATTAAAGGCTTGTTGTTACCTGGAAATTACATCGGCAGTGCCAAATGGGTAATAAGTGTTTGGTAGGCACGCCACTTCCTTACACTTTACCTCGTGGGGATGCTGGCAGACAGTCCTGTTGCGCTCCCACACTTCCTGAAGGGTGTGCAGTATGGCTAGTCCCTGACTCCTCTGTACTCAGCCACTTCTCACGTTGTTTTTGTAGCAAGTGACCTCGCAGTACTAGGTAGCATCTCCCTCCAGGACCAAGAGCAGCAGCCAGCTGCCCACTTGCCATGCAGGGCAGACCCCCACACTCAGTCCCTCTTGTATAGCAGCCACTGTGCCCGGGGGGCCTCTCTGTGGAACTGGAGGGTAAGGGGAGTGAACGTGCCCACCCACTTGCTGTGAGCTGTTACTCTAGGACAGTGACAGGCTAACGCAACGGCTGCAAAGTGGGGTAGCACCAAATCCCAGACCCTCTAGGGAGTGACAGCACTTTCTATGAATTCTCTTATTTAGTCTCAGAATAACCCTGCTTTCCTTTCATTCTCCAAAGGAAGAAACCAAGGATCAGGTCAAAGCATTTCCTTCTAGATGACAGAGGCCAGTCCTGACCCAGATTCACAGGAACTTGAAGCTCACACTCCTGAAAGCTCCAGTGCAGAGCCTGGGGATGAACTGGCACCAGCACCACCCTCTGCCAGGAGTGCATTTCTGGAGCTTTCCCAAACAATGGTAACAACATATAAATAAAACAGACGCTGCAGCTCTGTGGGCACCCAGCTACCATACATTGATCCTCCCATTCACGCTCTGACAAAAAGATTTGATTTTGGGAGATGAGAGGTGGAATGACAGGAACAAACATACTCAAAATTACTTTTCTGGTGCAAAGAAAGGCAGGAACTGAGAGGACTCGGGAGTGCTAAGCCAGTCTTCATTGGGCCACAGATGTCAGACGCCTCACGTCTGATCACTCAGCAGCTTCTCGTGATGGACTCAAAGCCACTCGAGGGACGTGAGACACAAACTGCGGTCTACTTAGAAGGAGGCTGGGTGCCCACAGAGGGGCAGCATCTGTTTTACTTGATTAGTGTGCACATTGGAGGAGGGGCACAAGCACAGGTGAAGGTCAAGGGACGTGAAGGACAATCACAGCTGCATTCAGAGAGCTCTGCAGGCCCTGACAGGTGACAGAAGGTGATGTGACAGACCACTGATCTGCTTGCAGCCTGGATGCAGCTGCCCTCAGCATCCCATCCTCCATTCACTCAGTTAAGGAGTGCCGCCTCCTCTGGCCTGGCTCTGGGGACAAAGGTGACACACCAGCCAGGGCTCCTGTCCCTGCCGGTTTGCACATCCCAGAAGGACCCAGTTCCCTGAACAAGCCCATGGGAGCATGAAGTGTTTTCTGAAGGGCCCAATCCGCAGCAGAGTGCAGGCAACAAGAAAGCTCAGCTATTCTGCATTAAAAACCCAACAGGAAAACTGAGCTGAGAGAGGAAAGGAAACAGAAAGGAGGGTAGGGAACAATGTTAGTCTGAGAACACAGCAACCTGCGGGCAGGATGGAGGCTGGGCAGAAAGATGGCAGAGACTTTAGTGGATAGAACTTAACACGCCAGTGAAGTGGCCTGTGTTCTACAACATAAATCCCCCTTCTAAAAGTGTCTACATTAAAAAGAAAATCCACACTGGGCCATCTTCCTTCTGGAGATATCGCTATTGCCCACAGCCAGACATCAGGGGACTCTAATGAGACACAAGTTTCCTGTACTCTGCCTCCATTCCAATTTCTAGTCGGAGTTCGACATACTTGTGGGAGGAGAAGGAACTCTGCTCTACCCCCCCCCACCCCCACCCCAAGTCTCTGCTCTGTCTCACAGGCTCAGAGAGGCCGTCCATGTAACCACACTACCTGCCGGCCCATGGCCAGAGCCAGAGCCTTGCTCGTCCCCTGGAGCACAGGCCTCTGAGCTAGACAAGTGTACTGAGCTCCAGGTTGGAATTAAAAGGATAGAAAGGGCACAGTTTCCAGGACCAGAGGTGGCCTGGAGAATAAGCCAAGATTGGGGCAGCAACCCTCAGGTGCTGCCTAGTCCCCTTCCAGGACCCTGGAGCCCCCAAACCCTCCTTCCACCTGCCTTCTCTCCGATCTGCTGATCCTTGGACAGGCTGGTGATCATCTTCACATCTTCGTCTGTCAGTTCCCCTACGGCAACCTTGTTGTCCTTCTTGGCCACATGGTTGGCCAGGATGACAGTGGCAAAGACTGGGAAGCCGCTGGCCGTGTTGAGGGAGCCGTCGTAGTTGTTGTGGTAAATGCCCGTCAGCTCCTGGGAAAGGGAGAGGCCGAGCGCTCAGAGCCCCACCGAGGGGCCCCATGTGGAGCTGGCCTCACCTCTGGGCTGCTTCCTCCAACTTCTCCTGTTCAGCATTTTCCATACTATGGACACCAGATGAGCAACTCAGCAAAACCAAAGGAAAACTACTTCTAAACCCACCATTCTGAGGAGCCAATCCCTTAGTAAGAGGGAAAGCTCTTTGCCCTGGAGATTCAAGAATAGACCTCAGCCTGAGCACCCCACTCCCATGACCCCCAGCAGCCAGGCCACACTGCCTGTGCCCATTCCTTGTGCAGCGTGGCTCCCTCCTGGTCACCCTGGCCACTTACTATCTCGTCTCCTGGCTTGCAACTGTCCACCAGGTCAGCGAGGAGAATGGCATCCTTGGAGCGGGGCAACCGGCCAGCCGCCACTTTGCCTGGACTCTCCTGGATTCGGATGCGCTGGTAGTTCTGATAGATGGTCTGGTGGGACAAACAGAAGGTCACAGGGACCTGTATAGCACAGACTCTACACTCCTCAAGGCCATGACTTTCTACGTCACCTGGCTTTGATGGTGGCCCCATATGGAAGAACAGGCAGTATCACTACTTCCATCTTCTGACCAGGAAATACACGGATGAAAGGGAACAAGCCTGCGGAGACCTGGGGGCCGCCCCCCCCCCCCCCCCCCGTACCTCCTGACTGCTGGACTCACTAGGTGCCACCCAGTAAGCGGCAGTAAGAATGGTGGAATCAGCTTCCCGAGCGTAAGTTCTGTGTGATCTTGAGCAAGTTGCTGCTCTCTCTGTGCGTCCTGCACAGGTGCGGAGGCCAATATTGTAAACTGCAAGCTCACAGTGAGGAGTAACAAGCTGCGCGTGCTGGCCCTAGACCACTGCCGGACAAACGGCACGTTACAGCGGTAGCCTTCACCGAGGCCGCACCTGCTGGCCCTAGACCACTGCCGGACAAACGGCACGTTACAGTGGTAGCCTTCACCCAGGCCGCACCTGCTGGCCCCAGACCACTGCCGGACAAACGGCACGTTACAGCGGCAGCCTTCACCCAGGCCACGTGCTGGCCTTGTGCCATTCGGTGTCTATTATAATTTCCCTATTGTCTAGAAAAAAACATAGCACAGCAGTTAAAAGCTCACACTCTGGATCAAAACGCTTTCTGACTCTTTGGGCCTCTTCCTGACTGGGTGACCTCAGTCAATCACTTCTCTAAACACCTGTTTCCTTACCAGCAAAATGGGGTCAGACCAGACAAGACGCCATCTACCACCAGGAACCTGGTAAGTACCCCACAAACATTAGCTGTAACTATCTATCATCTAGTCACTGGCACAGGTTCCCCAAGAGCAGAGCCCAAAACTATCTCACACAAGAAACTCAAGGCGGGGGACATGAAGTGGGGGCCTGTGGAACACTGAGGGAGGCCAGACTGAACAGGACAAGATGCTGGGCAAAGACTCCACTCAGTGCAGCCCAGCCTTGCAGCCACCCACCCGAAGCAAGGCAGACGTGGACTTTTACACCAACCTGTCCTCTGGCTACGGGCTGCCAAGGGTAGAACCTCCTAAGCCTCTCTGGCAAGGTCCTGGCTGGGACATTTATAGCCAACGCCCACAGCAGAAGGGCAGTAAAGCGACTGAATGTCCCCAGTTTATAGTTGATGACACTCAGGTACTCAAGTGAATGGCACACATGCTGTGCCCAAGGCCTTAGAGCCCAGAGCCTTAAGGCAGGGTCTCCCAAATATGGCACAGCAGTTATATCGTAAGGTGGTTATAATCCAAGGCCCTCCAGGGAAGGCCCCCAGGAGTCAAGCAGGTGCCACAAACAGGCTGCAAGGCAGATGGGACTATAGCTGATGCCCCACAAAAGTGACAGCACCAGGAGACTGGACAGCATGTGTCCTGAAGCTGTGGCCAGGCTAGAAGCAGGCCCTGACTCAGGAGAAGCCACAAACTTGGATGCTTTAAACAAAATTCCTGACTTTTAAACATTGGCTCAAATTCTTGAAAATACCATGTGGGCCAAACTAACCCTAACAGCTAGACAGACCTAGTCACCCCAGGGTGTATGTGGCCAACAGACAAGTCCATCCTGCTGCCTGTGGCTGACGGTGCTGGTCTTGCACACAGCCCGCGAGGCTGGCCGGCCCTGCACACTGGGCACGACTGAGACGATGGGGACAGCCGGCAGCAGGGCTTGCACCCACTCACCTCCTCCATGTTGACCTCGAAGGGGCCGGACGACTGGCACTCAGGGCACGAGCCTGGCTTCACTTCCTGGTTCTGAGACTGGCAGAAAGGTCCCAGGACAAAGCTGCACTTGTTACAGTTGTACTTGACCATGCTGAGCTGGGGAAGGACGCCCGTGCAGCTCGTCACCACCCCACTGGTGCGGATCAGCTGGTTGAGATGCAGCTGCCTGCGGAGGCAGAGTGCACATCAGAGGTTCGGAGCGGGATGCTGGGGCCACACCCTCCAGTGAGGCCAGGGTGCACGGTGTGGTATTCTCTGGAGAACCAGGTCTCACCCCTGCACCCAGTCCACCTGTCACACTCCTATGTGACCAGGACTCACCTGAAATGGGGGCTCTTCCGGGCCACACCCTGCCCCACCCACAACTGAACCACGAGGCATCAGGACGCAAACTTGCTGTCCCCACTGGCCCCAGCTCACCTGAGTGAGCGCAGCTCCTCCACGAGAGGCAGGTGGGAGATCCGGACGTGGATGTGGCCAGCAATGCGGTCATACTTGGGGTACATGGCCAGCACGACCTCCATGGCGGCCTCATCGAAGATCTGCAGCAGCTCTGCGGGTGCCTCTGGCAGAAAATAGGCCAGAACATGCTCCCTGGCGGCCAGATCCTCATAGTTCACCACCAGGCTCTCCCTGTTCTCTAGGGGGACATGGCAGGAAGAGAGACTGAGCACAGGGCCCAGGCTGGGCCAAGTGACCTGCACCAGTGCATTTCTGGTGACCTCCACCTCACAGTAATGTGCCCTACAAGGAGGATGCCTCTGCCCCCATCTCTGACTTCACTTCAGAAAGCTCAGTTTTCTAAGTCTGCCAGCTGTAACCAACGTGAGGGACACATCCGGGCCTCAACTCCCCACTCTGTATAACGTGCATCGTGCTGCCTACAAAGTCGCTGTGGTGGTGAATAAAATGCCAGTGGGGTCCTCACAGGACCCAAGGAAACCTATGAATAAACTGTGTCACACAGAAATGCACTGCTGCTTTTGGATCAAAGCAGCGACCCAGATTTTTATATAAAATCTGCCCACTTTCAAGCATGTGAAAAGACACCTGGGTATCTCAGACGTGGTCCGGGCACAGCGGTGGGACAGCCAGCTGCGAACACACACAGCACTTTTTGTGTCGGCCAGCTCCCCATGTGTTCAGTGAGCCACGTGTGAAAAGGCCAACACGGCCACCCGTGTGAGGGCTGGGCCAGGCAGCTGTGGGGAGTGAGGGGCAGGGACAGGGCCACCACACCTTTGCACATGTCACTGATGCGCTCCTTGAAGACATTGTGGCCGTGGCTATCCACATGGGTGCGCAGGAAGTTCTTGAAGCGGTGGTGGATCTCTAGCCGGGGGCCGGCCATGCTCACCCACTCGCGCACGGAGTGGCCCTTGAGGTCCTCCAGGTTCTCAATGCTTTCGATCATCTCCTCGTCCTCCTCTCCCTCCTCTGTGGCCCGCTCCACCTGGCGACGCTTACGGGCAGGGCGCTCTTCCTCGTCCTCGTCGCTGTCTGGGGAGGCAAGGGACAGCTGCTGGTCAAGCCCTGTACAGCACATGCCACCCTCTCACCAGGCTCTGGAAGATGAGACTGGCTGCAGACACCTGACTTACCGTACAGGAGCCCACGGCGCATGCGGCCCAGGCCCCGGCCAGCCTCCCGGTCACGCTGCCTCATGACCCGCTCAGCTGCCTCCCTCTGACTGGCTGTCAGCTCCTCCACATCCTCGTCGTCCAGTGCCAGACCCTCGGCCTCATAAGTGTCCAGCTCTGGGATGGCACGGTAGTCTCTGAGAGCCCCCGAAATGAACACAGTTACTACCATGAAAACAGCGATCCCTGTCCCAGAGCTTGGCCTACTCCACAAAGCTCAGGAGGCCCTGTCCGGGCAGGCCTGGGGCCTCCAGGTCAGAAACAGAAGTTTCAAGAAGGGTCTCCAGGGGGTAAACTTGGTCTGTCCATACAAGGGAATACAATTCTGCAGTAAAAAGGAAGAAAATTCTGACACATGCTACAACCCTGATGAACTTCTCAGACACGGTTTCACTTTTTCAAGAGGAAAAGACTTCTGTGGATGGCAGTGGTGACAGTGGCACAAAAATGTGAATACACTTAACACACTGAACTATTAACTTAAAAGTTGTTAAGATGGTAAATTTTGGCTGGGTACGGTTGCCCACACCTGTAATCCTAGCCCTCTGGGAGGCTGAGACAGGAGGATCCCTTGAGCTCAGGAGTTTGAGACCCGTCTGAGCAAAAATAAGACCTGTTCTCAACTAAAAATAGGAAAAAACCAAAAAAAAAAAAAAAAAAACTAGCTGGGTGTTGTGGCAGGTACCTATAGTCCACCTACTTAGGAGGCTGAGGCAGGAGAATTGTATGAGCCCAGGAGTTTAAAATTGCTGTGAGCTATGATGCCATAGCACTCTACCAGGGCAACACAGTAAGACTCTGTCTCAAAAAAACCCAAAAAAAAACAAAAAACAAGGATGATAAATTTTATGTTATGTGAATTTTACTACAATTAAAGGGGTAGGGAGGAGGGTCTCCAGACAGCTTCTGAACACTCAATGAATTCAAAAAACCACAAAAGCTTCAGGCCACAAAGGTTCCAGAGAGCTGACCCCAACTCCCCTCAGAGGCAGAATTCTCCCCACACCTTCTCCACCTCCCACTAGGCCACCTACAAACACTCTGATGCTCCAGCAAGGGCTTCTTCTTCTTTTTTTTTTTTTTTGAAACAGAGTCTCACTTTGCCACCCTTGATAGAGTGCCATGGCATCACAGTTCACAGCAACCTCCAACTCTTGGGCTTAAGCAATTCTCTTGCCTCAGCCTCCAAAGTCACTGAGACTACAGGTGCCCACCACAACGTCCTGCTAATTTTTGTTGCAGTTGTCATTGTTGTTTAGCTGACCCAGGCTAGGTTTGAACCCGCCACTCTTGGTGTATGTGGTTGGCGCCATAACCACTGTGCAAGCCCAGGCAGGGCTTCTGTACACAGTCAGCCAGCCCAGATCAGCCCCTCTTCAAAGGCTATGCACTGTCTCCACCTCAGCAAATGTTCATTTTCCACAGAGTGTCCTTCAGATATTTGAAGGGAAACAACGCCCCACTAAAGCATCCACTGAAAGCAAAGTACTGTGCTTTCCTCCCTGCAATGCCGGGGCACAGGCATCACGATTCCATCTGAAAGAGGAGGAAAAAGGTATCTGAGGAAGCAACGTGATTTTTTGGCAACGGTCACTTGGCAGAGATGGGTGTCAAAATGCAGACCAACTGTGCATTACAGGCTCTTTCCCTGATACTACACTGGCTCCCCAAGACAATCATCTTTAATTCTCTTTTTTCAGGGCAAGTAATGATTAGAGAAACTGCTACTATTCTGCTGACTGAGACACTGTCAAACCACACTTTCAGAACAAATACTTTCACACTGCTGATGGCAGAAGCAGAACCAGAGCCAGACACACCTGTGGGCCGATCCCATTCAGAACTCTTCTGTGTTCTCAGGGAAAGGTCCGACTCTTCACAGATCTCAAGTCACACAATGACATTAGCAAAAGGCTAAATGGTCCACACCAAAAAATAAATAAATAAAATAAACTGGTTTTCATGAAACTTCAAAACTTTTGTATCTCACAAGACAACATTAAAAAATGAAGAGACAAGGCACAGATCAGAGAGGAAATATTTGCAAACGATGTATGTATTTGGTAGAGGACTTCTATCCAGCACAAGGAAAAAAAAAACAACAAAAAACCCTCTTATAACCCAATAATAAAAAATCAAATAACCCAACTGAAAGTGTGCAAAAGACCTGAATGCCTTTCTCCAAAAAAGATATACAAATGGCCAATAAACACACGAAAAGATGCTCAACATCAACAGCCAGCAGGATGTGAGGCTCGAAGCCACAGTGAGACACCACCTTAGGGACAGCTTGTATCACACAGACCAGCGTCAGATTGGATGCGGAGAGACTGGAACCTCCCCGCACTGCTGGTGGAAATGAAAAATGGTGCAGCCACTCTGGAGAACAGTCTGGCATTTCCTCAAAGATTAAACACGTCATTCAACAACAATCTCATTCCTAGATACATACTCAATAGAACTAAAAACCTACCCGCATAAAAACTTGCACATAAATGTTAATAAAAGCCAAAAAGCACAAAGAACCCAAATGTCCACAAACTGATACACACGTAAATAAGATGTGGTGTCTCCCCACAACAGAGTATTATTCAGCCACAAAAATAGAATGGCATGCTGATACACACTACAAGGACAAACCTCAAAACCACACTCAGTTAAAGGAGCCTGTCACAGAGGAGGATAAGTTTTGGGATTCCATTTTTATGAAAAGGCCAGAACTAGAAAATCTAGATGCAAGTGGATTACTGGTTGCCTATGAGTGGAGGTGAGAACTAGGATTAACTGTGAAAAGGCAGGTGTATGGCTCGGCGCCCGTAGCTCAGTGAGTAGGGTGCCAGCCACATACACCGAGGCTGGCGGGTTTGAGCCTGGCCCTGGCCTGCTAAACAATGACAACTGCAACAAAAAGTACCTGGGCATTACGGTAGGCGCCTGTAGTCCCAGCTACTTGGGAGGCTGAGGCAAGAGAATCGCTTAAGCCCAAGAGTTTCAGGTTGCTGTGAGCTGTGACGCCACATCACTCTACCAAGGGTGACAAAGTGAGACTTAAAAAAAAAAAAAAAAAAAAAGAAAAGGCAGGAGGAATCTTAGCAGGAGGATGCAAATATTCTAACAGAGGTAACTTTATAATACATAAATTATAGCTCAAAAAATTATTTTTTAAAAAGCCATAAAAATCTAATTGGGCACAGATGGCCCTCAGATATTTCTATCCAGAGGGCCTCTCACTCTCTGAAAGAGAAACAAAGAAGGTGGCAGGGAAGGGGTGTCCTGCCTGAACAACTCCATAAGGCAGAGTGGGGAAGCTGTCCAGGCTAACCCCATAACCAGGGCAGAATGAGCCAAAGACTCCTCATTCCTTCCACAGTCTGCCATGTACTGCACATGTAGTCTCATGGGGGCAGTGCTCACAGCAACGTCCCTCTGATGGCTCACGCCCTATGGATGGTGAGATGGCTTGTACAATACCATCATACATGCTTAGTTTGGGAGGGCACAGAAGGAGAATCCCCATAAGGCTCCTAGGCACTCACACAATTCTGCCACTAGAGTTATCTACTAAATCCCAGCTGTAAATAAATGCAGGCTCAGGCAGGAGCAGAAACCTGACCTTGCTCATTTGCTGAGCTAACTCTACTCTGCCCTAGATTAAGCCTTATAACCTTTCATTCATATTTATTAATAAGAACACAGGGTACAGATTAGGTGCTGGGTTTGCTGACTGAATCCAAATCTTAATTAATCAGACCCCCGCCCCCCCATGCATTGTTCCTTTAAAAAACTGCTCAGAAACACTCATCTTCCTGCTTCCTGTCTTTCTGAGTAGCACCTCTTGCTGTGGTCCTCCTGATTAGAGACCCTGACGTCCTCTGGGTGCATATCTCATGGAGCAGGGGCTTACCCACGGCTTACGGTCTGGCCTTTCCAAGTTAGATACAGCATTAAATGGGCCTATGTTGCAGCTCTATGAACCTGTGTCTCCTCAGATCCTGGACTAAGCTGTGCTGAAATACAAGGAGTCATGCTCTGAATGTGGGGTTAGAATTCATTGACTGCTGAGGTCTCTTGCAGCTTCACTGTTGTTGGCTATATGTCAGCGTGTTTGCAAAACTGAGAGGGCCCTTATCACCCTCTATAGATATTCCTGTAGTAGCGTATGAGGTACGAGGAGCAGAGGCTTTGCAGCCACAGTGCCCCAGGTTCCACTCCTGCTGCCTCTTCTCCTTACAAGCTGAGCGACTTGGGTATGTTACCTCATATCAGATTCACCTTCTCCCCCAGCACCTCTGGGTCACCAGACATACAAGGGATTATTTGCAAAACCATCTGTTGGGTCCAGGCCCTTGAATGAAAATACCTCTCCATGCCGTCTCCAATAAGCTCTTCTCCATCCTCTTCTTCCTCCAGGGGCCCC
This sequence comes from Loris lydekkerianus, assembly GCA_963574355.1. Taxonomy (NCBI): domain Eukaryota; kingdom Metazoa; phylum Chordata; class Mammalia; order Primates; family Lorisidae; genus Loris; species Loris lydekkerianus. The sequence goes on from CAUYPK010045168.1 coordinate 20,886, forward strand.
TCTGTGCCTAGCAGCCCCTCAGACTCATCCTCAAAGGGAGGAAGGTCACGGCCAGGGCTGGAGGTCAGGGCATCAGTGCGCCGAGAGCTTCGGCCAGGGCTGGAGGTGAGAGGATCATTGCTTCGCCGACGCCTGGCTGGGCTAGACGCCATGGTGAAGGACTCAGATGATTCCTGCAAGAGAAGCTGCCACTGTCAAACACTTAAAAGGGGCTGAGGACTGCCTTAGGGTCCTTTCTATTATAAGGTGGGGTTCCCTCTTCCCCTGTCTCCCTCTCCAATGACTCTGTCCTTCCAGCCTGAAGACCTTTGCACTTGCTGTTCCCATGGCCTGGAATGCTCTAGGCTGAGCTCTCTGAGCCAAAGGCTTCACAACACAGGGGAGGCAGCTCACACATCATTTCCTCAAATACTCCAGATCACTCACATCACCCTGTGTTTTCGTCATGAAAATAAGTTACTGAGGCTAAGTCATTTGCTTAGTTACTTGTGTACTCTGCCCCCTCCCTCACGCGTGCATTTCACCCATGTGAGGACAGAACAATATGCTCTGCATCTCAGGAGATGGGATACCAGAGCCACCAAAACCCATTAACAGGTCTGGAACTCAAAGACTGGGGAAGGGAACAGACAATAAGCAAGACAAAGGCACAAGAAAACACTACGGAACAAGTGTAGGGAAGTGCAGGCCCGGCTGTCTCGGGTGCCCAAGGACCAGGCACACCGGCGGCGCCCACCAAGCACGGACCGTATTAACCACAGGGGCCTAGCGGACCAACCGAGGGACCCTCAGCGCTCCCAGCGGGTGGCGGGGAAGGGAGTCGCCAGGACTCGAACCGAGCGGGTCCCGCTGGCTTTGCAAGACCCCCAGGAGAGCAATCAGCTGCACACACCAGAGCCCAGGGGCCCAACCTCCCCCGAGGGCGCAGAGCCGGGGAGAGGACTAGGGGCGCGCATCCCCCCGCCGGGCCCTGCAGGTGCGGCGGTGCAGGCTCCGCAGACCCCCAGCGCCCCGCACCCCCGCGCTCACCGCCATCACAGCGCTGCGCTCCTCTCCGCCACTCCAGCTGCAACTAGGTTTCGCGCGAAAAGTAGCTCACGTGACCTGCCCAAGCCCGGGAAGCGCCTGAAGCAACGCGACGTCACGACGCCTAGTTGTGCCGAGAGGGGACGTAGGGGCGGGCCAGAGAACCAGGCCCCGCCCACAACCGGAGGCCCCGCCCGCTCCTCCCGAGGCTCCCGGCTGCGAGCCCGGCAGAGGGCAACCTGGCGCTCTAAGCTTGTGCGCCCAGGAAGGTGGCGCTGGACCGCCTGCCGTACGGAATCGGAACCTGGACCCACCGGCTAGCTGCATGACCTTCATCATGTAACAGACGAGGCACCTCAGGGCTTCCCACTGTTTTCTGAGCTGACCGTTTCAACTTCTCCAAAAGCTCTAAGGCTCAATACTTGGATGCTTTAGGTAGAAAATGAGCAGGGTGTATGTGGACACTATTTGAAAGCTGGAGTGCCCCCTTTATGTCACCCAGAGGTGCATGGGTCAGAGTGGCACTCCCAGATGTGCAACAGGCTGTGAGCGATGGGGCAGTTACTGGAGTATGAAACAGCTACAGGATTTTGTAGGAGGTCACGTCCGAAGTTCGAGTATGAGTTATTCTCACCCAGGGGAATAAAGATGCAAGGAGATGTGCCGGGTGGGAAGAAGGAACGTCCTGTGCAAAGCCATGAGGGCAGGGCGCGGTGGGGGTTGTGCAAGCTTTCCGGAGTGCTGTAGTTCTGGCTAGCAGCTGGTGAAGCCGGGGCAGGGGTAAGACTGGAGGGTGGAGAGAGAACCCAGATCAGAGGAGCCAGAAGCCTTTCTAGGGAGTTTGAATCCTATCCCGAGGGCAATGAAAGCCCATTAAAGTGTTTTGAGCGGAATGCGACATGAAGGAGTGTGGATTTTAGAGTGCCTCAGGCTGCCACTAGGAGTTGGCACATGAGGATGCTGGGATCTTTCTCTAGTGAACAGGCAGACCTGGCTAGGGCATGTGTCTTTGTGAGCAGGGGCCAGCCTGAATCTCAGCCCTGTTATCCACACACTCTGTGTAGTGAACAAGCATCTCCCGATGGGACCCACGGAGCGATACAGAGGCCTGGAAATACCCAAGAAATGCACTGGAGATGAGGTCCGTTGGTCTTGGTGATTGAGGACAGCAAGAGAAAGGCATCCAGGATAGCATCAGGATCCCAGCTTAGCTCAGTGCATGACAGCTCAGATGGGAACACACAGGAAGACCCAAAACTTAAGGGGGAGACAGGATGAGTTTGTTTCTGGCTATGCCGAAGGTGGGCCTTGCATTGAGATATTCAGGAAATCATCGAATATTCATGTCTGGAATTTGAGAGGGAGTATGGGCTGCTGCTGGACATTGCCTTGGGAGTGGCTAGATAATTCAGAGTGAGTGCAGGAGAAGAGGAGATCTAGGCTGGCCCCTGAGAAACCCCAGTAGCAGAGGATATTGGGAGCTGCTGAGGGAGGGGTTGGAGAACAGGTGGTAGATGGGGTTGTGTTAGTTATCTTCTGCTGTATAACAAGTTATCTCCAATCTTAGCAGCTTAAAACAGTTACCAGGAATTATCTGTCTGTGGGTCCAGGATCTGGGCACAGTGTAGTTGGGTGCCTCTCCTTCAAGATCTCTCATGAGGCTGCAATCAGGGTGCTGTCTTGTCCGAAGCTCCCTCATATAACAAGATTTGTTTCCTCATAGGTTGTGGATCGAGGACTCAGTTTCTCCCAGCTATTGGGTGAGGGCCTCCCTCAGTTCCCTGTCAGCTTCTCCATAGGGCAGCTCACAGTGTGACAGTTGGCTTCTCTAAGAGCCTGGTGGAGCTGTTTTGTAAGTGGTCTCTAGTTCTTTACCATAAATGGCCTGGTCTTGCTCCAGAACCTTGGGCATGTACATTGTGGTTTCCACCCCAGGACTTGCTAGAAACTTCTCACAGCATCTTTTCCCACCACATATGTTTCTAATATCATGGGTTCTCTGGGTTCTATGGCCTTTTCCTGGTGTGGGCCTCCAGAATCCAAGAGGCCTGCTAAGCATTGTGCTTCCTTTTCTGTGAAGACGATTTGTCCTTTAATTTGAGAGGCATGTTCTAGTAGGGTCCAGACAACTTGACCCCTACAAACTTCACCAACGTGGCAAGCCCCCCAGTTCTTCAGAGGGTTTATCTTTTACCTTCTGGAGCACATACGTCTCATCAAGAGCTCCATTTATTGCTCATCCATCCTGATTAGCAGATGTACCAATATAGGGGACCAGAGCAACACTTAGTAGAATGTCCAGATGGCTCAGTCTCCTTCAGATTCTATGATGGCAAAGGACAGGAGAGTTATCATTAGCCTGGGGCACGACCATATGTGTATACTGTTGTTTCTCCCCATGAATACAAATAATTACTGACAGGGACAAAAAGAAGGATGGCTCCGAGTCCCTTAGGCCAAGTTGATCTGTTATAGCAAGGACACCTGCATAGCACCTGCAGTCAGAGCTGCAGAATGAGTTTGAATGAGTTTGGAGCAATCCACTACCATTTTTTCTTTCTTTTTAAAGGCCAGACAAATGAATTAAACAGGGATATGGTGGGGGTACACTCCTGCCCCTCGACTTGCTTTTGAATTTCAAGGGTGGCACTAATCTTTGCCACTTAAGTGATATTGATTTTCATTTGCTATCTTGGCTGGGAAGGTTGATGGTGTTTCAGGGGCTTTCACTTGACTTTTACTACAATGATAACTCTTACTCCATAGACCCAGGAATTAGCATGGCCATTTGCTAGCTACTCAGTATACTGTCTATCCTACTGATATATTCAGCTTTCCCACTTTGACCTTAATGGTCAACTAGGTCTACAATAAGTTTGAGAACTTGCCAGCATGCACTTACATAGGCAGCACTGTACAGATGGCTCAGTGAAGTTTCATAACTTTGGTGTATCAGTGTCTAATAGCTGTGTTCATGTTGACAGGTAGCAAAGTCTTGCTGAATGTCTTCATTATTGTTGCATGTTTTTATTATTATTATTATTATTATTATTTTTTTTTTTTTTTTGTAGAGACAGAGTCTTAACTTTATCGCCCTGGGTAGAGTGTCATGGCATCACAGCTCACAGCAACCTCCAACTCCTGGGCTTAGGTGATTCTCTTGCCTCAGCCTCCTGAGTAGCTGGGACTACAGGCGCCCACCACAATACCCGGCTATTTTTTTGTTGCAGTTTGGCCAGGTCCGAGTTTGAACCCACCACCCTCGGTATATGGGACCAGTGCCCTACTCACTGAACCACAGGCACTGCCCCTATTGTTGCGTGTTTTTGTGTGCTCTTGAGAATGTTAAAGCTTGAATTAGAACAACAGAAATTAAATGTCTTGTTAAATTTGGGACGAGTGGAAGTGAAATCAGGGACATATTAGTCCACGTTTATGGGCATAATGCCATGATGAAAACAGCAGTGTACAAACGGATTAAAAGTTTCTTGGAGGAAAGAGAAAGTGTCACTGATGAAGAGAGGACAGGGCACCCAGTAACAAGCAGAACCCACAAAAACATTGTACAAATTCATCATAGTGCTCATCCACATTGTTGGCTGACTCTGATAAACATGGCAAACCAAGTAAACATTGATAAATACTTATGAAAATCTTTTCTCTTTTTTTCTGAGACAAAGTCTCACTATGTCGCCCTAAGTAGAGTGCCATGGTGTCACAGCTCACAGCAACCTTCAACTCTTGGGCTTAAGTGATTCTCTTGCCTCAGCCTCCCAAGTAGCTGGGATGACAGGCGCCTGCCACCACAGCCAGGCTATTTTTTGTTGCAGTTGTCATTGTTGTTTAGCAGGCCTGGGCCGGGTTCAAACCTGCCTGCCTCGATGTATGTGGCTGGTGCTCTAACTATTGAGCTGCGGGTGCTGAGCCAATACTTTCGAAAATCTTAACTGAAAATCTTGGCCAACAACTCACGGCTCTTGCATCACAACGATGCACCAGCTCACACAGCACTATGTATGAAAGAGTCTTTAGCCAGTAAACAAGTAACTGTATTGAAACATTGTCCCTACTCACCTGATCTATCCCCCACATGATTTTCTTCTTTACCAAAGATAAAGGAAATACAAGAAAAAAATTAAAACAAAGGAAGGCATTTTTATGATATTCAGGACATCAAGGGTAATTATGAGACATCTCTGATGACTATTCCAGAAAAAAAGAGTTCCAAATTGCTTTGAATGGTAGACTAGACACTGGCATTGGTACATAGCTTCCCAAGGGAAATACGTCAAAAGGGACTGTAGTGATACTCAGCAATGAGGTACATAGCACTTTTTCTAGGATGAGTTTGTGAACTTAATTGTCAGACTTTGTGTGATGATTGCATTCCTTTTGCTACTAATAACTGAGCACTACCATATGGTCTCTGCTATTTGTGGATTGCTATCATCCCCATGGCTATCAGGGAGCCCACTTTTTTTTTTTTTTTTTTTTCTGCCAGGGCTGGGTTTGAACCTGCCACCTCCGGCATATGGGGCCAGCACCCTACCCCTTTGAGCCACAGGCGCCGCTCCAGGGATCCCACTTCTGTAGCAGCATCTCCTATTGTCAGCCATGGGCTGGAGAAGATGCCACCCCTGAGCCTGCTATAGTGTGACAGTCAGATCTTTGTTTCTTTTTCTTTTCTTCTTTTGAGACACCTGTCTGTCACCCTGGGTAGAGAGCTGTGGCATCATAGCTCACAGCAACCTCAAACTCTTGGGCTCAAGTGATCCTCTAGCCTCAGCCTCCCAAGTAGTTGAGACTACAGGCGTCCATCACCACGTTTACCTATTCTATTTTTAGTAGAGATGGGGTCTTGCTGTAGCTCTACTACAAGACCAAGGCTGGTCTTGAATTCCTGAGCTCAGGCAATGCACCTGCCTTGGCCTCCAAAGTGCTGGATTATAGGCATCAGTCATCTTGCCCAGCCAGATAAACTACTATTTATTGAACTCTGTCCTGTGTGTTGGGAATACAGTGTGAATTAGCTGTTGCCCTCAATGGAAGAGAGGTGACACACATGCCATCAGTTTCCTTTATTGTATTCCACAAATACAATAAAGTCTGAAAGAGACCTGCTGGCTGCAGTGGACCTACCGTGAATTGCTTACAGTTTCACAATGGGGTGTTCTGGGCCCACCTGAATTTACAGCTTAGTGGGGCAGATAGAACTCAGGTCATACGGGGTACAAAATTCAAGAGCTCAAAATGCAGAATTGAGTGTTGCTATAGTGACAGAAAACTCCTCCAGGCCCAACTCCTCCAAGAAAGATAAAGGGTAGTCAGTAGGCTCTGTCACTCATGTCCCATGACTACTCCTTCATGGCACATAGTGGGGGGAGGGGGCACGGTAGCTTCCTGTCCCTGGAGGCAGAATTGGTAGGCAATTGAATGTGAGCTGGAGAGAACTGAATTATTTCCTGGAAGAACTTGAGGGGCAGGGATTGACTCCCCTCAGGCCTGCTCCTGTGTTCAGCAGCCATCACAAACACAGACATTGCCCAGCCTCTCTGCAGAACACAGACACCGAAACTTTGAAACCAGATAAAGTCCCAAATGAACACAGGGAGAGATACCAATGGCCTGGGGCAAGGTCCTGTTGTGTGTTTTAGAATAGAACCCAGGTGAACAATGGGGCCCAATCTCATTCCAGCCCAGCTGTATTATAGTGGGGTGTGTATCTTGGACGTAATAACTTGGGGCCTACAATTTGCAGCAGGCACTGAGTCTGCCTCAGTATGCTGCAGGGAATACTGTGCATTCCGCAGTGACACTGAAATTCTTGTTGGGGGAGACTTATGACCGCCAAGGAGGCAAGTAAATTAATAGTCACGGGAGAGAATTGTGGTGCTTTAAGGGAAATAATGGAGAATTGTGGGACAGAGACTGGACAGCTGCTCCAGCTAAGCTGAAGAGGAGGTAACAAGGAGCCTGCTGTGCAAGGGGACACATGTGGACGCCCAGAGTCAGGCCTAGTAAGTCCAAGGAATAGAAACAGAAACCAGGGCGGAGGAGACTGGATCTTGGAGTAAAGAACCCAGCACAGAGGGGGCGGGCGAGGGGGAGTAGGGGGTGGGGGTAGTAAGGAGATATTGGGGTAGCGCCAAGGGCAGGGGCAACCTGGGAGAAGACGTTCTAGAAGTTGCCAGAATAGGTGACGTTATGGATGGGAGGTGGTTTTGCCACTTTCTAATTGTGTGGCAAGTTCTTTAACCTCCCTTAGGCTCCTGCCCCATAAAAAATGTCTAATAATGACATTGCAGGGTTGAGAGACGCACTTGAAACACCGCCGACACGCAGTAAACGCCGACGCGCTTTGAGGCTGGCCACCCTCGCGGTTTGGCCTGTTGGGACGCGTCGCGCAGCGGGAGAGATTTCCCTGCCCTGCCTTCCTGGCCCAGGTGACCAGAGGTCACCACTGAGGGCGCCCGAGGCGCCGGCACGTGAAGGGCGGCCCTGGAGGCTCCGCCCCGGACAGTCCGGCAGGCCGGAGCCGGGAGGTGGAGTGCCGGCTTTGGGGCTCTAGTCGGTTGACAGCTACCGACAGCTGGAAGGCGCCCGGGGCTAGAGGTGGCGCGTCCCCGGCCCTCCAGTCCGCGAACCAGGACGGCTTCCCAGGTGAGAAACGCAGCAGCTCTCTTCGCAGCGCTTTCAAGCTGTCTCTTTAAGGGGTCAGGAGTGCCGCCCCGCCTCTTTGAAATCTGATTGGTCTCTCACGCTCTTTTCAGTGACGGTCCGTTCTTACAGGCTACTTGCGGGCTGGGGGGCGGGCCTGAGTGCTTATAAGTAGGGACTGTGGCTGTTTTTACAGTTTTGCCTGGACGAAAAGGACGGTACTACCTTCCAGGTCGCCGCTGTGGGGAAGGGTTGTCTAGTGTCCTTAGGGGTCAGCGGGCCCGGCGCGCCGACTGCTTGTAGCCTTTCCCGCTTAACTCCCCGCCCCTTATTTCCGCGGAGTCGGCTGCCCGCGGCTTTTGCGCGACGCTGCCTGCTCCGCCACCTCCTTCGGGTGTTGGAGGCCGGAGTTCCGCGGCCTGTGCTGGGGCCGCGCACCGAGCAGCCGCAGATGGGCGGCCTGGGCGGCCCGGCCTGAGTGCAGCACTGGGCTATAAGGTAAGAAGGGGACCCTCGCCCCGTCTCCTGCCACAGCAAGAGGGGGAGCCCCATCTGTCGCTGAGGCATGAAGCTTTACGCCCACGACTGTCGCCGGGTTTTTCTCCAGGGATAGGGGAGCACCTGTCCTCTTTCTTCCACTCAGGGCGCCCCTCAGAAGACGGGCTGGAGCCTGTTTCAGAAGGCGAAGGGCTCTGGGTGTGAGGAGTCACAGGAAACGGGGACCCCGTAATTAGGAGTTGCTCAGGGAACGGGGACAAGGATGTATGGGGCACGGTGAGCACACAGGGCCGCCGCCAAGGCCCTGGGCTGGGCTGTGACAAGTGAGCAGGAGGGCTTCTAGACCCTTCGGCTGAAGCTGTGCAGGAAGCGATCTGGGCTTCAGTGTCCCCGTACACAAATGGGCTGTCAGGACCAGCCTCCAGCCTCACCGTGGCCTCAGCAGCCTGAAGAGGCCGGAATGCTGTTCTGGGGCTTTACTGTCCCACAGGAGCCATCTCAAGGGCTCAAGGACTCTACTGCCACAGGATTTGAGGGAGGAGGTAGCTCTGCAGTGAAGCGGGGGCTGTGGGGTCCTCCCGCTCCCTGGAGGTGCTTGTCTGAGCAGGGCAGGAGACTCATTGGCTCACATCAAAGCTTTGTTGTGCCAGGTGCTGTACTGGGGGGGATCAGTCAGGAGTACACGTGGGGGAGATGGGCAGTGAACATGTGAACACTGGCTGTGAAGGACCCAGGCGACCTAGCTGCCAGAGGCGCTTAGGAGGGCTTCTCTGAGGTGGTGATGGGAGGGCTGAGGTCCCAAAGCGAGAGGGGGAGCAGAAGCCAGAGGTAGGGATCAGTTGGAGTGCTTGAAGAACAGGGTGAAAGGTAGTGGCTGGAGATGGATGGGGCATAGCAAAGCAGTGTGTGCATTGGTCAGATCAGATCGGCCCTGGAGGCAAGATGGACAGGATCCCCTCCTGTTTCCTCCTGGGGATTCCTGCTTAGGACAGTGTCTGTCTTCCTCCCAAGACAACAGAGGAGGGGCAAAGTGACTTGGCCTCAGTCCCACGGAGCCTCCCCCACCCTGTTTTGCTTCTAGGCTTTAAACAACCTGGTAGGGGTGGGACAGGTTAGGGGGCATTACAGCCTCTCTCCTTTGCTCTAGATTTTCCCATCTAGTAGCTCTGGGTGAGGTTTGGTTAATCCAATTGCACAGATGAGAGACCCAGAGAGGAGAAGGCCCTCCTCCAGGGACTCACAGCAGGCGCTGCCGTGTATGACCATGACCAGGGTGCTGGCATTCTGCCTCACAGGCCAGCCTGGAAGGTGGGAGGCAGGCAGTAGAGCATGGAATGTGAAGATGCACTCTGGAATGTTAATGAGGTTGGGAGACACCCTCCCAGAGGGAAGAGACAGTGTGTCCCAGTTTCTTTGGTTCTGAGAGGTGTAGAGTTTCCCCAGGGCCCTCTGCATCCCACGGAACTCCTCTGAGAATCACCTGGCCCTCGCTCCACCTCTTCCTCCCCGCCTTCAGCCAGCCTTGCCACCTTCCCCTTTTTCCTGAGTGAGCCAACCCTTGTTGCTTCTGTCAGTGCTCTAAGGACAGGTGCTCGTCCAAGAGAAGAGCTGTGAGCCTGAGAGGAGGGGGTACATTAGACCATCTGTCCAGCAGAACTGAGGGCAGAGGTGGCTGGGGACCTACCCTCCTCTGCCTCTCCTGTCTTTCTCTACAGTGGGGATGACGGGTTGTTCCCTCTATCTTAGAGGCTGTTTCCAAGTGTAAAGCACTTAGCATCATCTCTTCCTGTAGGAAATGTGTATTTTATTTTTTAATTATTACTTAGTTATTTTATAAGCTTTGACACACAATGGCATTTCTGGTAACTCCAGTGTGGTGGGTCTTTGTACCTTCAGTGGCAGCCGCAGGGGCAGGACATCACTGGGAACTTGTTAGGAGCAGCCTCAATGTGTTCACAGCCTGGGTGACTCCTACACACATTCCAGTCTGAGGGGCACAGCTCTATATGGAGCCTGGTGCCTTTCACCCACAGGTGGAGAAACTGAGGCTGGAGAGGGGCACCTGGAAAGTTGTTGACTGGGGACTGACAGTGGATTGCAGGCCTGGGAGGTGGCTGCTTTCTGGGCTCTGCACAGTGGGGATACCAGTTGGGAGGGCTCGGTGCTTATTCTCTGCTCTTCATCGGTAGCAGGGGTGTGGGTGCAGGGAGAGCAGCTGATACTGCCCCTTCTCCTCAGACCCCTCAGTCCCTGGGGCTACAAAAGGCCTCATGAACCAATTCTGTCCCCTCTTTTGCCCCCAGTCCCTCCTCTGATAAGAAAAGCAGCAATTACCTTTGTACATAAGTTGCTTTTTTTTTTTTTGAGACAGAGCCTCAAGCTGTCGCCCTGGGTAGAGTGCCGTGGCATCACACAGCTCACAGCAACCTCCAACCCTTGGGCTCAAGTGATTCTCCTGCCTCTGCCTCCCAAGTAGCTGGAACTACAGGTGCCCACCACAACACCCGGCTATTTTTTGGTTGTAGTTGTCATTGTTGTTGGGCTGGATTTGAATCTGCCAGCTCAGGTGTATGTGGCTGGCACCTTAGCTGCTTGAGCCACAGGCGCCGAGCCCGTATGTTGCTTTTGTCGACACTTCTCTAGTTTTGTTTGACTCCTTTAGCAACCTTGTTGGTAGGTGTTATTGTCCCCATGACACTGGGGGTGGGGGAGTGACTCACGCCAGGTCACAAAGCAAGCACGTGGCAGAACTAGAGTGGAACCTGGGTCTGCCCAGCTTCATAACCTATTAGAGGGAGGTTTCCAGTGGTAAATTAGATAAACCAAGGTCAAACCGGCCTAATAAGCAGAAGGGGGAATTTTGTTGGGTTTTATAACTGAAAAGTCCAAGGGGTAGGACTGGGCTTCAGGTGGGGGTGAATCCAGGGGCTGACTTGAGTTCATCAGGGTCTATTTCCATCTGGCTCTCAGCTCTGCCGTTTGCTGTGTTGACTTTACTCTCAGGCAGGTCCCAAATCGCAGGATCCGAGTGGGGTCGCTCTGACTTGCTAATCCCAGCAGAAAGAGAATGTTTCCTGATAATTAGAGCAAAAGTACAGGGCAGATTCTGGCTGACCAGGCCGAGATTACGTGTAGCTCTGTGGAGCTGTAAGGGGGGGAGTCAGCCATACATAAACTTGACAGACTAGGGGGGCTGAGGTTTCCTCTCAGGAAAATGGGGTACCATTAGCAACTTGCAGGAACCTGGATTCTGGATGGGTAAAGCCAGGAGAAACCCATCCTGCCTGCCACACCCTGGACTGGGCCCCCCCCCCCCCCCCCGTGGTCCCTCTTCGCACCTCTTAGCTCCTGGTGGTTGCTGGTTGCTTGGCTTGTACCCTAGTCCTGCCTCTCCTGAGGCTGTTTGAGACTCCTAGGCCAGAGCCGGTGCTGGGGTCTTCCACCCTTGCCCTCATCATAGGGAGTGAGGCAGTGGAATCTCCCTCCTTCCTGCAGGTCGCTGATGCTCTCAACTCCATGTCGTTTCCAGCTGTTATACCATCAGAAGTCACACAGAAGGTGGCACACACCCTGTAGTTGTAGCTCCTCCATACTAAGTGTGGCGGCTTGGTCCTCATAGGGGTGCAGGATGGTAGGGTTCCAGACGTAACACCCTCCACAACCACACACGATGTGGGAACTCCAGCCACTGGCTGGAAGCAGAATGGGTCACCTTTCTTGACTTTGGCCAGAGCTGCTGTGCCGGGCACTGTCGGCTGAAGGGGAGGACGATTACGCATTTGAGGGACTGTGCATACATTGTAGGACATTTCGCAGCCCTGGATCCTGTATGGGAAAAATCCATACCCCTCCCCTCCCAGTAATCATCATGTCCAAAAAGAGCATTGCTTCATGCTGACCTCCACCCCCAAAGACCACTGGCTTAAATTAATTGAGACTCGGTTTCTGGTGCTGGGGGTGGGTGGGGGCCCTTCCCTGAACACAGGTCTTATAGAGGGATCCTGCACAAAAGAGCAGCTTATTAGCAAGGAAGAAGGGGACAGTGTCTAGTGGGGACAGCATCTTCAGTGTCAGTGTCAGTTGCAAAATACTCAGGGGCTCGGGCCAGGAACTACAGCCTCAGCTTTCCCTGGTCTCTCCCCTCACTGTGTTTGACCTGTCAGCTCCCCCAAAGCTCTCCCCAACCCCCACCATACCATTGCCACTTGTGCTAGCCTCTGTGCTCCTGCCTGGACTGCTGCAGGAGTGCCTCACCACCTCCCGGTCTCCTCTGTCCCTCGCTGTCCCCCCTTCCTTCTACATGGAAACGGGATTCCACCACCTTGTAATACCCCTCTCACTGCACTTAGGGTGGAACAACACTGCACATGGGCATGGGCACATGTATCTGACCTGCCCCATCAACCCTTCTGATACCACCTCCAGCTACCTGGGCCTGCTTTTTGCCCCTTGGACAGGCCAAGCCTGTTTCTACCCTGGCTCATTGGATTTGCTGTTCTCTCCTTGAAATGTTCTTTACCAGATTTTCCAAGCCTGCCTCCTTCTCATTTATTTAGACCTCAAGCTCAAAGGTCACATATTCTAACCATCCAGTCCGAAGCAGTACCCCTTTCTATTCATTGAAATTGAGCTTAGCTGTTGAAACAAAGTCAAGATAATAAAATAAAAGATTACGTCTATCTGTTGCACGGCAGCCTGTGTGCAGACCGTTCCTGTGTCAGGGACCCATCTGCCTTCTTATCTCCCTGTTATCCTTTTACAGGGTTTCCATCTTGCGGTCTCAGATGGCTGCTCTTGCTCACACCATCACGTTTGTATTCCAGCCAATGGGAACACAGAAGGGAATGGCCTGAAATTGGAAAAACCTCATTCTGTTCGTGTCCAGTTGGATAAAACTTAGCCACAAGGCTACACCCATCTGCAAGGAGGATGGGAAAAGTAGCCACTGTTCTGGGAAGCCATGTGCAAGGCAAAAATCCATGAGTTCTACTGTTACAGGCAAAGGTGGATGTTGGGGGACCCCAGCAGTCTGTACTTCATCTTGTCATTCTGTTCTGCCCTTCTGTTTTCTTCTCTTTCTAGAACTTATCTCTAGACGTTTGCACTATAAATAAGAGTTTTGTGCTATATATTTTGGTCTCTCCTCTGGAGGATGGGGACCCTGTGAGGGTAATGCCTTGCTGGCCACGTCTGAGCCCCTAGGCCTGTGCCTGGCACCCAGCAGGTGCTTGCTCAAGTGAAAGAATGCTTGGATGAAGGCTGGGCTTCCATGCCCACCTCTGCCCTCAATCGGGAACAGGGAGGGAACCAACTTCCTTCTTAGGATCCCTGCGTGCCAGGCATATAAGATCAGACAATTAAGTTAACTCACCCAAGAAAGAGTGCTAGATACCTCATTGCTGAATATCACTATGGTCACCTTTAAAGTATTCCTCTTGGGAAGCTATGCACTGATGCTAGCACCTAGACCACCCTTCCAAGTGATTTTTGAGCTCATTTTCTGGAATGGCCATCTGAGCTGTTGTCATACAGGTGTGACAATTAAGTTCACGAACTTGTCACCATGCCCTTCAGGTAGCAGCACTGTACAAACAACTCAGTAAGGATTCACAACCTTGGCATATCAGTGTCTCACAGCTGTGTTCATGTCGACGTGACGGTGTCTTGCTAGTGGCATTTGATGATCATTTCAGAAAAAGAGTTCCAAAACTGATTTGAAGGGTGGACTAGGTGCTGGCACGAGCTTTCCAAAGGGAGCACTTGGAAGGTGACTGTAGTGATTTTGAGCTGTGAGGTATGCAGCTGTTTTTCTAAGGTGGGTTTGGAAATGTAATGGTCAGGACTCATGTATGTTCTCATCTTGTACATCCTGTTGTCCTGGATGTTGCTGTGACATCCTCTTTCTTTAGATGGGGACGAGATCTCAGAGCTGGTGGTGAGTGGCCTGTTGGAATGGCCTGAGCCCCGGCCCTCCCGGGCAGAAGCCCGAGCTGACTGTGTAGAGCCCCACACTCACCTCCCACCCAATGAGCCCAGAGCTGAGCTGTGGGGGTGGGGTGGGTGGTCCTCAGGTGTGCTCTGTGCAGCCCCTCTGCTGTCCCCCGGGAACCTGTGATGCAAGGAAAGGAGAGCAGTAGCCCAGGCTGCACAGCCCCCACGCTGCTCACCGTGGTGGCTCTCACTCCTTAGGGCCAGCTGCTGGCGGGACGCTGCTCACCGTGGTGGCTCTCACTCCTTAGGGCCAGCTGCTGGCGGGACGCTACTCACCGTGGTGGCTCTCCCTCCTTAGGGCCAGCTGCTGGCGGGACGCTGCTCACTGTGGTGGCTCTCCCTCCTTAGGGCCAGCTGCTGGCGGGATGGTGATTTGGGCCAACGGGAGCACAGCGTTGCCCCCACCCCTGGCGCCAAACATCAGCGTGCCTCATCGCTGCCTGCTGCTGCTCTATGAAGACATTGGCACGTCCAGGTAAGGAGTCTCGCCTGCTGGGCAGGCCAGCTGTGTGGGAGTGGGTTTTCGTGGGCTGGGCTGGCTGGGGGCGTTCACAACCTCACAGTGAGCCAGCCCCTGTACCTGTTTGCTAGGGTCCGGTACTGGGACCTCTTGCTGCTCATCCCCAATGTGCTCTTCTTCATCTTCCTGCTCTGGAAGCTTCCATTTGCTCGGGCCAAGATTCGTATCACCTCCAGTCCCATTTTTATTACCTTCTACATCCTGGTGAGTTCACTCAAACCGATTAACAGAAAACCCAACTCCAACTGCCTTAAGCACCAGAAGGGAATGAACTGCCTCTGTAATAAAGTCTGAGCTTCAGGGATGGCTGCATCCAGGAGAATAAATGGTGCCGTTAGGACTGTCTCTGTCTGCATCTCTGCTCTCTTCTGGCCATAACTCACATGGGTTCTCCTTATATGGGGGCTGCTACGATCCCGCCTGTACCAACTCCAGAGGGCAGCACCTCTTTTCTGATGGTGCCAGCGTAGACCTGCAGTTTTCTCTCATTGGCTCACCTGAGTCAGTCACTGTGGCTAGCAAAGAAAGGGGTACTTTGGAGCTGAGAGGGTAGGGTTAGCTCAGCCCACAGAGACTGAGACAGGTGATGGTGCCTAAAAAAATTAGGGAACTGGTTCCAGAGGAAAAGGGAATGGATGCTAGATGGGGAAAAACTGCCCACTGCAGCATCCATCCATCCATCCATCCATCCATCCATCCATTCATCCATTCCTTCCTCTTTCCCTCCCTCCCTCCCTCCCTCCATCCATTCTGTGAGGCCTATTTGGAGCAGACTGCTTGCCTGCTGGGAGAGCCTGTATTCTCATCACTCAGTGGTCCTAGTGCATGCTGCCTGGGAGGGGCCAAGGCTGTAGTTGAGCTACAGATGTGAGGTGTCCAGGTATAGGCAGTCCAGGTGTGGGCTGTCCAGGGTCAGGCTGTCTAGGTGCGGGCTGTCCAGGTGTGGGCTGTCCAGGTGCAGGCTGTCCAGGGGCAGGCTGTCCAGATGCTGGCTTTCCAGGTGTGAGCTATCTAGGGGCAGGGCTGTCCAGGTGCGGGCTGTCTAGGTGCAGGCTGTCCAGGGGCAGGCTGTCCAGGGGCTGGCTGTCCAGGTGCGGGCTGTCCAGGGGCAGACTGTCCAGGGGCGGGCTGTCCAGGTGCGGGCTGTCTAGGTGCAAGCTGTCCAGGGGCAGGCTGTCCAGGGGCTGGCTGTCCAGGTGTGGGCTGTCCAGGTGTCAGCTGTCCAGGGGCAGGCTGTCCAGATGCTGGCTGTCCAGGTGTGGGCTATCAAGGGGCAGGCGTGTCAGGTGCGGGCT
>CAUYPK010045169.1:0-58793 GCA_963574355.1 Loris lydekkerianus
ATCTACAAACACATGGAAAAAAAGCTCATCATCCTTAATCATCAGAGAAATGCAAATCAAAACTACTTTGAGATATTACCTAACCCAGTAAGAGTTAGTTACCTAGCCCACATAACAAAATCCCAAAACCAGAGATGTTGGCGTGGATGTGGAGAAAAGGGCACGCTTCTACACTGCTGGTGGGAATGCCCACTAATACGTTCCTTCTGGAAGGATGTTTGAAGAATATTTAGAAACCTAAAAATAGACCTGCCATTCGATCCTATAATTCCTTTACTTGGTTTATATCCAGAAGACCAAAAATCACAATATAACAAAGACATCTGTTCCAGAATGTTTATTGCAGCCCAATTCATAATTGCTAAGTCATGGAAGAAGCCCAAGTGCCCATTGACCCATGAATGGACTAGCAAATTGTGGTACATGTATACCATGGAATATTATGCAGCCTTAAAGAAAGATGGAAATTTTACCTCTTTCATGTTTACATGGATGGAGCTGGAACATATTCTTCTTAGCAAAGTATCTCAGGAATGGAAAAAAAAGTATCCAATGTACTCATCCCTACTACAAAGCTAAATTATAGCTTTCACATGAAGGCTATAACCCAACTATAGCACAAGACTATGGGGAAAGGTCCAAGGAAGGGGAAGGGAGGGGGGAGGTTAAGGTGGAGGGAGTGTAATGGGTGGGGCCACGCCAATGGTGCATCTTAGAATGGGTACAGGAAAAACTTACTAAATGCAGAATACAAATGTCTACATGCAATAACTAAGAAAATGCTCTGAAGGCTACGTTGAACAGTTTAATGAGAATATGTCAGATTGTATATGAAACCAGCACATTGTACCCCTTGACTGCACTAATGTATACAGCTATGATTTAACAATAAAAAAAAGACAAATAAATAAATAAATAAATATCAGGGTAATCATTAAATTCTCTATTTTATTTTTTAGCATAGGCTATATTTAAGATAGTGAAGTTTTCCAGAACACTTAAGAGATCTCCAATCATGAAGGGCATAACTTTCCAGGTGTAGAAGTTTTCCACTTTATCTGGTGCATGTGTTTTTTTTTGTTTGTTTGTTTGTTTTGTTTTGTTTTTAATTGTTAAATCATAGCTGTGTACATTAGTGCAATCGCCTGTACCCATTCTAAGATGCTGGTACATGTGTTTTTCCAAGTACTATTATACATTCTGATCCACTCAGAAAAAATATTGATGAAAAGTGTCTGATGTAATTAAAAATGGATTCATAATGGAAATGCCAATTCAATGAACATAACTAATAACACTGTGAGTTCATATAATTACATTTTAAATGGTCTAAAGATCTGATAGGAAAAAAGACTTCACTATTGTATCATGCTATTTCATAGATACACATTCCCAGAAAATTCATAAAGTAATTCTAAAGACAGGAGAGAGTTGAAGGGAGATAAAATAATGCCAACGTAATCTAGAGAAGTAAGAATATTTGCTTCAGAGAGTTAGTCCAGCATCTTTTGTTTGCTCTCATTTCCCTGCATCACAGTGAGCATTACTGAGTATGTAATGTGTGCCAGGCATTGTGCAGATGAAGGATGTGATAATTAATATGATGCCATTGAAGTAATCAGATGTGTTAGGGAAAAGACATCTCATATTATTGCAGTGTCACCTAAGTGAAATCAAAGTTGTATATATAAACCTTATTGCCTAAGTCTTTCAGAAAAAGTTCTTTTTTGTTTTTTTTTTCTAAGAATGGATATTTGATCTGACTACTGAAGGAAAATAGGGGCTGCTTGAATAATTTTGATGAATGAAGGAAGCATCACATTTTTAAAAATAATATTTACTCTCAGTGCTTCAATGTGATTTCTTTTTCCTGACATACTTTCTGGTTTGTCAATAAGTTATCATTTTTTTCGTTTGTTTTAGAATATCTATTTGATTATTTGTATAGAGTGCAGTCTTTAGTGAAACTTTTCTTCATCTAGTAACCTATTTTCTTGCATATGAATTACAAGTATGTTAAAGTGCACGCCTGATATCTCAAGTATCTTGGGTACCTATGGGCTTGGTTTTATTGTCTTTTCTGACTTTATCTCTTCTCTTGTTATGCCTGGGAATTTTTTATTAAATATCCGAAGGAAACATTGTAGAGGTTCTGGATGGTGTTCTATTGCTCATAAGATTGATTTACTCTTTCTTCTGTTACCTAGAGTATGGAATATGTACTCAATACCATCAGGAAAGAGATTCTTTAAAGTTCAGAGTAAAGATCAGTATTCCTAAGGTGTAGGTCTCCAGGGGTCCCCACTGAGAACCTGGAGAGCTTATTATGGCCCCTGCTTTTTGTTGGGTCCTGAGCTCCAATTTTTGTTACATACTCAGTACCATTGTAATGCTGAGAACTCTGCCCCATTGAATACACACAGGATTCCTATTGCTAAAAGGCAAAAATTGTTTGATACAAAGTGAATGCATTTTTCTTTGTGTGTTCTTTTCCCTTCTACTTCTGTATCTACCATTCTGTACTATTTCACACCCAACTAGCTTCATTTATTTTCATCACTCACATGGTCCCTATCTGTAATCATTTGATTTCTATTTCTTGAAATCAAGTAGGACAGTAGAATATTCTCTGCTCTTCAGACTAACCGGAGGAAGAGGTTTCCGTGGCAATAAAAATAATTTACTTTTGGCAAAAAGTGAAGCACAGTTAAAGAACCGATAAATGCTTCGATGGGAAAGCGACTGAGTTTTAGGCTTGAATCTCTACCTTCTCTCAGGAATCTTGATTACTCTCATACTAGTAACCTTGGCAGCTGCAAACTTCAATTTTGTCTCCGCAGTCCTGTGAAATTTCCAAAATGCTCTGGTGACTTTTCTATGTTTTGATAGCTACCTCCTGCCTTTTGGTTTCTCTGTCTCTCCTCTTCTGCCAAAAACTTGCAAATCTCCCAGCAGGAAAGTGGTACTCAAAATGTACAATTCACCTCAGTGAACTTGCCTTTTCTGA
This sequence comes from Loris lydekkerianus, assembly GCA_963574355.1. NCBI lineage: Eukaryota > Metazoa > Chordata > Mammalia > Primates > Lorisidae > Loris > Loris lydekkerianus. The sequence continues at coordinate 3,008 of CAUYPK010045169.1, forward strand.
AATGCTGGCCTCACAAATCCTAGTGTAATGTCATTTTCACCGTGTGTACTTCATATGGCTTTGAATTTGCCATCAGAGAGACGTACTACTCCTCCATAGCTTGAAGCAGAAGAAATTTTACCTGTGTATTATTTTAGACATTGGTACATTGTATGTGAAAGTTCAGATATTTTTTCCTCTTGAAAAATAACAAGCTATAACAAGATTCTTATTTCTTCCAACCAGGCAGGTATTTTCCAAGATAGTGTCGAAGCCATCTTCACCACTCGGTACTGTATTTTACTCTACTAACTTCACTCATTTGCATGACCCTCTCTAATCTTTCTTTTTGCAGTTTTTGGCCAGAGCTGGGTTGAACCCACTACCTCTGGCATATGGGGCTGGCGCCCTTCTCCTTGAGCCACAGGTTCTGCCTTTTCAATGTTTTTTTTTTTTTTTTTCCTCTCTAATCATTTTACTTTGCATCTCTTAAAGTATATTGAGAGAAGAGTATGTCTTCAATCTATAGCAGAAGAAAATAGCTTTAGTGGCAGTAATAGGAATTTTTGTTAGAAATAAAGAATTTCTCCATTATAGGCACTTTCTAATCTAGGCCAGTTATTTCTAGAATATATTGCAAACAGATTAGATCCTCCATCCATGTAGTGTAGATGGGACCATGCTAGGGATTTGAAGTGATTAAAAATTAGACTAACTAGTGGAGTTGACTATAGCTTTATTAACCTCTGGCGCAGTGATTAAAAAATAAAAGAGTATACAATAATCATTCAGAGATTTAGTATAAATATCTATCATGCTTTTATACATGCAATCAATATTTATTGCATATCCATTCTATGCCAGCCTAGTTTCTAGGCACTCAGAATCAGTGATGCTTTGGTTTTAGTAGTATAAGAAAGACAATAAACGAAGACATAAGTAAATAAAAGAAACAAAATAATTTCAGATAACCTTAAGTACTTCTGGCAGGAAGAATAATGGCACTCAAAATTGTCCATGTCCTAATGTCTAGAATTTGTGCTTTACATGATAAAGGGGTCTTTGAAGATGTCACTTTAAAATGACAAGATTCTGCTGCATTAACCTTAATGTAATATTAGTCTCCGAAAGCTGAGATTCTTTCCTGGCTGTAGTCAGAAGGAAATGATGTGACTACAGAAGGAGGATCAGAAAGATGCAACATTGTTGGCTGTTAATCTGGAGGAAAGGTCTGGCAGCCAAAGATTGTAGACGGCTTTGAAAAACTGGAAATGGAACAAAATTGATTTTTTCCTAAAGCCTTCAGAAAGAAATGCAGCCTTGCTGACACCTTGATCTGAGCCGAGCAGAACATTTGGATGTCCGACGTAAAGAATTGTGAGATAATCCATTTGTATTTATTCTATGAAGCTAATACGTTAGTGGTAATCCGTCATAGCAGCAATAGAAAACTAACACAATATTATAATGAAGACAATATAGGTTAGTGACAGTGAAAATAACATTCCAAAGAGGAAACATGATGAATAAGTCAGAGGACAAAGAGGGAAAGTTTCTCATTTGAGGATTAGAAAAGCTATCAGTGGAGGCTAATTAAAGAGTGAGGTGTGTGAGTTGGGAGGTAAATGTGGAGTCCAGAGCCCGGACCGGAGATGAGAAAGGAGAAGCAAGCAGGTGTCGGATCATGGAGGACATAGCAGGGACTGGGGTGGTATGTGGATTTTATCCTCATTTTGTGTAGGGAGGTTTAAGCGTGATTCTTGGCCCCATTCCTAGAGAATCTGGTTTATTAGGTTTATGGAGAGGTCTGTGGATATGCATTTTATGAGCATCCTAGCTAAATCTGACGCATGTGGTCTTCCAGCTTTGCTTTCCTCTCTGAACCTCTTTTGGTCCCTCCCCATCCACCCCCAGGCTCATGTGCATGTGTTTCTCAGCCCCGTCCCATTGCTTTTTCTTTCTTGTAGAAACTTTACAAATATACAACTGTCTTAAGAGCATAGAACATTTTTCAGTTTCTTTTATGTTGCTCATGGAGCCCAGCCCGATTCACAAAAGGCATCTCAGTACACATTTATGAATATTTAATTGAATTGAGCAAAGTTTGTATAATATCACAATTCTAGGTCATTCCTTTTTCATATTGAATATGGATATATATGCCTATATAAATATACATTTTAATGATCTTATACTATGGAAATTCTACTTTCTGTTTTTTGGGGGGGGTTTTGTACTCACTACAATCTTAGGACTATACTACATTTTTTTTCTTTTTTAAAAAAAGAAAATTGGTCCTGATAAAATGAATAGACTGATAGCTTTGTTTGAGGAAGCAGTAGAAGATGCCTTTTGTTGGGGAGTGGGATGGGAGGAATACATTAGTGGAACGGCTGGGCTAGGGAAAGGATGCATCACTAAAACAGCCCAAACCTCCAATTTGGAACACCATGGAATCTGGAGACACCCTAGAAGCCACCACAATGTTAGGTCTTTTCTTTTTTGTAAACATCCCTCACACTTTATTTGACCTTCTTATTTCTTTAAAGATAACCCCACAGAGCTCTCCATTGTGTTTATTTGCCAAAGCAATTCCTCATCACTCTTCATAACCACCCAAGACAAGTAGGTGGCACAGAGAGGAGTGTCTCATTTTAAAGAGGGAGCCAACTTTATCTGTCTTAATTTAGGCTATTGGGTATGATTGAGGGCAAAAAATACTTCTTTAAATTGGTAGTCTTTCTTACCTCATAACTATGTTTATTTTTGGGGACTGATGATTGGCAGCCAAGTTTCCTGTTTAAAGGCACCCGTGTTTCAGGTGCTTCAAAATCATATCTTTGATCTTATGTAGAACTCAGCAGCTATATGTGGAAGCATTTCATAATTTCTCATTTAATCTTTTCTTTCATCTCTGACTTGGCTTGGGAGTTGTGCTCATTGCATTTTTTTTCCTCAAAGGAATTATCTTTAAATGACAGTATTAAATAGACATGAGTGTATGTTCTTATATAATTGTCCTGACTATGTGCCTATAAGGAGGAGAACTGAGATAATGGACTTGGTGATCCAGGCTCCTGGGGCCATTCTCTTCTGTACTCTTATGGCCTCCTGGTGGCAGCTGCACTCACACACTGTTCAGAAGCTGTCAGGTGCCTCTTGACAAATGTGTCCACCAACTCCTGCCTGTGAATGCACAAAGGACATTAGAATAGAAAGGAAACCATACCAAGCTAGTCCAAAGCACCCTTATCTGTTTGTGTCTTCTGCCTCCTATGGTAATTCATATGCCTTCCTATAATGATCTCTCACAGATATAGATTTGATCTTACCATTTTCCATGCTCAAAATCTTTAATGGGGGGTGGTGCCTGTGGCTCAAGGAGTAGGGCGCCAGCCCCATATACCAGAGATGGTGGGTTCAAACCCAGCCCCAGCCGGAAAAACAAACAAACAAACAAAACAAAACAAAACAAAAAAAAACCCCAAACAAACAAACAAAAAAACACACACACACACACACACAAAACTCAAAACTTCAATAGTTTCTCCTTGCATGTGGAAGAAAGGAATGTCTTGCCTTTGAATAGGGTGACCACTTAATTCTTCATCTAAACTGAGACATGTTGCAAGTAAAAGGAATACCATGAAGAACAACGTTTGTGCAACAGACTCAAACCCATGCTGCTCTGGGCAAACAAGGACGAAGGTATTTTCAAATGTATTCTAACTTTCTTACCACTCTGCTCCAATCTCATTGCCTTCTTCAGGTCCTTACAAGTAAGTGCTAAGCCCTCCCCTATAACCTTTGCGAGTACTGTACATGCATCTAAAATACTTCCCACCTTGCTCCTTGCACACCTGGCTCCTCCATTAGGTCTTGGTCTAAAAATCTTTGACCATCACTCTGATGACTCTCACCCTATTATAGCAGGACACTGCTTACTTTTCTGATTATTTCAGATTATTACAAGCCTAAAGTTTGCTTCTGGCTGGCTGCTTCCTTTTCAGTCAGCTAGCTCTCCCGCCACTCTTTCCTTATGGAAGGCACACACCTCCAAGACTCTTGTTACTTTGCGGAGTTCCAGTCACACAATACACTTGTCTTTTCTTATCTTGTCAAATTCCACACTCCCAGAGTGGATACTTGTAGCCTCAGCTTGGTTTAGGTGACCTACTTTGGAACACTCAAGTGTGGCTCGGGAGGTTGTCCAAGAAATATAAGCATCTGTGCCAAGAGCTCACATTTTTGCATGGGACGATTAGGGGGTGCAGGTGAAAATGTGCACTCTAAGATCTTTAAACACATCTCCAGATGTTTTCTTTTCTTCCCTGTTGTCTGTGGTTTCCCAGGGTAGGATTCTAGTGCTATGTTTCCATTTGTTGGTTTGCTCTTTTTATTTCTGGCCATATCTAACTACATATTGCATTCAGTTCTTTTCAATAGAATGATTTGGAATTGTTTCCTCACTGATTTGTCCAGTCTGAATGAATTGAGTGGCTGTTTTGGCATGATGTAGATTAAAAGCTCTGATTCAAATCTAATGAATCATTTGTTTGATCAAAACATGTACATAGTAACAATATTATGAACTTGACCCCTACCATTAGGCCAAGGGGTTTATATTGACATTAGCTGGTTTTCTTTGGAAAATAGAGGGTTTCCTCTTTGTTGATTGTATATGATTATTTCATCTGCATCGGCAGATTAAAATCGGATGCATATTATGATTCTACTGTTTCAATAACGCAATAAAACAATTTCTTCCCTTTGGCACAAAAAGCTAATTAAACATGTCCCCCCTGCTCAGCGTTAGGAGGTTGGAGTTCGAGGTTGTGTGCTTTAGCTCACTAATAGTGTGGTAGAGAGGAAGTCATTCAGCCTATTGAATTGGTCCTTCTTCATCTTCAGAGTCAAAAATTGATTAATATTATTTCTTAGCTACCTTCCAGCTCTGAATGTTGTAACTGCCTGAGAAGGGATCATTTTATCTTTCGGCTACCAATTAATTTTGGGAAAGCCTCTGGATAAATTACTTTACTTCTAAGGTAAATTCCTTAGAATATTTGTGTGTGTGTGGTGGGGATGGGTTATCATACTTTTAAGACTTAAACATCATAAGAGGAATTACCCGGGTCCTAAAGTAGATGAGACTTTCAGAATCAGTTTTCTACATAGTAACTAAATTTGATGAAATTTTGCTGCATTTTGTCTGAGGGTAAAAACAAAGAGCCAGAATGGCCAAAATGGATGGTGACCTGATTGATGTTCAGAAAATTCAAGTAGAGGATGGGGCCAAGATACAAGCCAAAGTCAGAGTCGTTATTTTCTTATAGTAGATCAATGAGAACAAAGTAGAGAAAGATTTCTATCATGTAAACATGCCACCTATGGTCATATAACATATGGCTCAGTACAGAATAAGGGAAGTCAAAACAGTCACTGAATGACAAGCTGCTCATGACGTAATCTCAAGGAGAGTGAGAGACACCCTGACCCACTTCCTTCCCCACTTGACATTTCCAGTAATGAGAATAAAGGTGCTTTCCCAGTTGCAGAGCGACTCTCCCGTAACCTCTCAAAGAGGGTTCACAGCATCTTTTCACCACACACTAATGACATGAGCATCATTGCTCCTGGCATAGTCCCTCCCGTGAGGGAGGTGACCACACAGTGTTTCTTTCCAGACAACATTTGACAGCACTTATCAATTCACCTATGTTTAATAAATACATCGTGGTGAAATGATAGTTATTAGGATATCAGCGAGCAGCTCACTTTTGGATTTCTATGCTTCTAAATCTTCTGGGTGTGCTTTAACTGTCTTTTTGGTTGGCTTCAATTTTCAATTATCTGTACTAATGGAAGGGAGTGGTTAATTTAAAACAGCAGATTTTTCAAGAATCTTGGCATTGGTGCAAGTTTTGATAGAGACTTTATTCAGGGTGTACCTGATATTTTATTAATCAAACTAAGACTCACCATACATAAAAAGAACAACTGTGAAAACTAAGAAGTTTCACCTCTCAGCCTTCCCACTCTGAGCTATTTCATGTCTTAAATTCATTGCTGGGAATAGAGAGAGTCACATCAGAGAGAAGCAAATTATTGGCCTACAGCATGAGTAGCTTATCTCTACCATGGTCTTTGTACCTTCCTATTCCCATTTAATTTTACACATTTATTAAATACTTACCATAGATGAGGCATAAAATGTAAAGTGACAGTATACTCTGCCCTCAAAGGGCTAACAGTCCAGAGAAAGACACATGCACCCAAAGAAATAATTATAATGCAATGCAACAGACAATGCAAAGAACTTAGAAGCAGAGATAAGAGTGCAAGTAAGGAAGGTCCAAGAGAGTTACAGAGAAAACGTAACAATTGAGCTGGGTTTGAAGGCTCAGTAAAAATCTTTTAAGTAGATAAGGGAAAGGGAGATGGGTTTCTAGGATGTGGGGACACTACTGTAGCCAGAATTTCTCTCTCTGCCAAGTCTTTGGTCTCACGGTTCAAGAATAAATCCACCGATCACATAAGTAAGCAAAAGAACAGACTGTGTTGATAGAAAGATTGACAAGCAAAAAAGGGTAAACAGGATTTTTGGTAGTGGGGCGGGGGGACCCAAATGGGAAGCCCTGTGGGTCTTCTGTCTGGGCCCTAGACACTAGGGGTTGACATACTGCTTTTCCTATCTTTGGGCAGGAGGGTCTGGGAAGATGGAATGTATGTCTGGAACCTGTCACAATTGCCAGGGTCTTGCAAGAAGAAAGTAATTTAAAAACTGGCATAGTGCAGAGAAATCAGTTCTTATAGTCCTTGCCCCAGGTGAGGCAGTAGGATATTTCCTATTCCAGGAGGAGCATCCCAGATGAAACCCCATGCAGGCTGCTTTCTCCTGCTTTCTCCTGACCTTACTTTGGGTCCAGGGAATGTGGTCTGTGAATAACCTGTTTGTGCTGGGGGAGGGGAGGGAGTCTGTGAAGAGACTGATTTTTGAACTCACACAGGCCTATAAAATGTCCATCCCTGAGTGGGAGAACCCTGTATCACTCTGACAACAGCTAGAAAAGCATTTGAGTCAATGACTAGTTATTGAACAGGGAATGCTTGGTTGTGCATTAAACCAGTGTGACCAGAGGAATAACATTCAAAACCCCAAGCAGCTGAGCAACCTCAGTCAGTCCTGCTTGTTCTTCCAGGAGATCTTGACCCCAGACTTAGCAAGGACCAAAGTCCTATACATTCCTGAGATTCTGCTGTTTGTGGTAGGGAATGCATACTTACCGGTGACAGCACTTGGGAAGTAGGCAGCTAGACCTGTATTTTCTTTGGTAGTGTTGTAGGAGGTCTAGAAATGTCAAAGAAAATTCACCTCCACTAGCAGGCAGAAGAGGCTGATCAAACACTGAATTTACCGTTATGCGCTAAGTGTTCCCTAATGTGTACAGCTCTTTGATGAGTGCTGTAGAAAATTCTGCTTCAATGACTTACTGTCTCTGTGACCATGAGAGGATCATAGAACTTCTTTAAGCTTCAATTTCCTCATCTGTAAAATGGGAATGATGATACCAAGCTCATGGACTGTTGTGACAGTAGAATGAGTTAACATATATCTATAGGGTAAGGTTTAAATCAAACAGTTCTCAGTAAATGGTCACTTTTATTTCTTACTATTACATATTATTATTTATACATCTTTAACTTTATACATAGTATAAGACTTATCCATGAAGAACTTGGACTATTTCAAAGTGGCAAAACATAGGCATGTAAAAAAAAGCTAATAATTCAAGGCAAAAAATGATGAGTGTGAATGAGACCTATAAACATTAAATGCTATGGATATTCTAAGCACTGAGAGACTCGGGACTCCAGTGACATAGGGCTCCCTGGAGGCCATCCGTGGAGGTGAAGAGAGTGATCATAGCAGCAATCTTGCTTAGACAAGATGCAATTAGAGGGATTAAATATCCAAGGGAGCCCAGTCATCAGGGAAGAGGGAAACACACATTCGTGAGTTTTACCTCTTAGAGCTCTACAAAGTTCTCACTGGATATCAGAAAAACAAAAAAAAATCCCCTGTGCTTCTGGTAGTGGGAGGGGAAAAGGAATCATTTTGAAATATATCAAAGCATTCTGTCCTTCTTAGCAAGATCTGCTATCAGGAGAAACCATTACGGTGACTAACCTGCTGGGCTTTTGCAAAGCCTAAGTGACCTAGGTGGAGGGGAATACCCAACTTTAGTTCTCTCTAGCTTTCCATAAGAAAGAAGGGAAACAGTCAGTTCCAACCCACTGTAGCCACCCTGTCTCACTTAAAAGGAGAGGCAAAAATTGAGAAGCGCTTGGACAGTACACAGCCCAGAGGTTCAGACTCATTGAAAGGTAAGAGGTAATCATAGAACACTTCACCTCCCCCCACACCTTACTAAAGGCCTGTTACAGCAGTTCTTTTTACACTGTACATTGTGAATGGTGTCAAGAAAAAGTTACAAGATGTACTGAAAGGAAAAATAAAAATATAGTTTAAGGAGACAGAGCAAGCAGTGATGGTGGGATTAGCAGACTAGGAATTTATAGCAACTGTGATTAACATGGGCTTAAATGGATAAAGTAGATGGCATGTGGGAAGTTTTGGAAGCAGTGAGATGGAAGTTCGAAAAAGAATCAAAAAGAAATGCCAGAGGTTAAAAACATTGTAACAGAATTGAAGAATGTCTGTGGGGGGTTATTAGTAGACTGAACAGAGCTAAGGAGAAAAAAATCTCTGAGCTTGAGGACATCTCAATAGAAACTTCAAAAACTGAAAAGCAACAAGAAAAAAATGAAAAGAATATCCAAGACTTTGGGACAACTATACACGTTATTATGTACGTGTAATGGATATACAAGGAGAAGAGAGAAAAAGCAAAAGAAATAATTGAAACAGTGTCGTCTACTTATTTCCTCAAATAATTTTCCAGACACCAGATCACAGATCTGGGAAGCTCAAAAAACACAAAGCAGAATATAAAACTAAACAAAACAATGTGGGCACTTTGTTTTATGTTCCAGAAAATAAAAGATAAAGAAAAAACTTGAAAGAAGATGGTGGGGGTGGGTGAGAATATGTTACCTATTGAAGAACAAAGGTAAAAATTACACTGGACTTCTCTTCAGAAACCAGGTGAGAGAGGAATGCAATGTTTAAAAAAGGTGAGAGAAAAAAAATTACTCAACTAGACTTCTGTATCCTACAAAATTATACTTCAAAAGCGTGGAAGAAATAAAGAACTTTAAGACAAACAAAAACTGAGATTTGTAACAGATCTACTATGAAAGGAAAGTTAAAAGAAGTTCTTCACAAAAATAGAAAATAATATAGGTCAAAACTCATTATTATATATATGTGTATGTATATATATTTATTATTATTATTATTATTATTATTATTATTACTTTAATCAGAGTTTCACTATGTTGCCCTTGGTAGAGTGCTGTGGTGTCACTGCTCACAGCAACCTCTAACTCTTGGGCTTAAGCAATTGTCTCAGCCTCCCAAGTAATTGGGACTACAGGCCCCGCCACAACACCCAGCTATTTTTTGCTGTTGTCATTGTTTGGCAGGCCTGGGCTGGGTTTGGACCTGCCAGATCCGGTGTATGTGGCTGACACCCTAGCCGCTGAGCTATTGGTACCAAGCCAGTATTTGATATCGTGTGTGTGTGTGTGTGTGTGTGTGTGTGTGTGTGTGTGTGTATGTGTGTATGCTTATATATAATGTCATCAAGGTTCATCCATACTGTTATATGTGTCATGATTTTTTACTCTTTTTTAAGGATGAATACCACTCCATTTTGATTATACATTCACTAACTGATAGACATTTTGATCGCTTCCACCTCTTGAACAATAAGAATAATGCTCCAATAAACATGGCAGTCAAATTACTTCTTCAAAAACCTGTTTTCAAATATTTTAGATATGCACCCAGAAGTGGGATTGCTGGATCATATGGTAATTCTTCTATTTTTCTGAGGCTCTCAGCCTTAGCGCCATCCTCCTAGAAACCTCTGCGCCATGACAGCCAAGTGGAGGAAGAAGCGAATGCGCAGGCTGAAGCGCAAAAGAAGAAAGGTGAGGCAGAGGTCCAAGTAAACCGCCTGGTTGTGCACTCGTGAAGGCCACAAGAGAAGGAACATGGGATGCCAGAGGCTAAGGAGGCTAGTACAAGCTGCTGGACTGCATGCTACTGTCTGGAACTTGCTCTCAGTGGATCTAAGACTTCATCGCCATCCGATCACCAAGACCATCCCTAAGAGACCCACCTTGTTCACACCAAAACAGTCCTATTGGTCCCTTGCCCTGGACCTGACATCCTGGACTCGTTCTGTTCTTGCTTGTGGCTGAGTGTAACCAGTATACAATAAATCATACATCATACCTTCTCCTGTTTCAGCTGATGAAGCAAAAAAAAAAAAAAAAATTTTTTTTTTTTTGAGGAATCTAAATAATGTTTTCCACAGTGGCTGCCACATTCTGCATCCTCATCAACAGCACACAAGAATTTCAATTTCTCCACATCCTCAATACATGTTTTTCTTTTTTATTTATTTTTATAGTAGCTGTCCCATAAGGTGTGAGGTGGTATCTCATTGCGTTTTTGATATGAACTTCTCTGATGCTTAGTGACACTAAGCATCTTTTTATACACCTGTTGGGCACGTGCATGTCTGCTTTGGAGAAATGTGAATTAAAGACTTTAGCTCATTTAAAAAATAAGTTATTAATGTTTGCTATTATTCAGTTGTAGAAGTTCCTTATATTTTTTGAATATTGATCCCTTACAAGATACAAGGTTGGAAAATACTTTCTTCTGTCTCATCGGCTGCCTCCTCACTCTCCCCATTCTTTCCTTCTCTGTGCAAGAGCTTTTTAGTTTGATGGAGTCTTCCCTTGTCTTTGGTTGCTGTCTGCTTGTTGCAGCTGCTTGTTAGGAAATATTCTGCTTTCACATTTCCCCAAAATCATTGTCAAGATCAATAGCATTATTTTCTCCCATATTTTCTCCTAGAAAGTTTACAGTTTTAAGCCTTATGTTCAAGTCATTAGTCCATTTTGAGTTGATTTGTATGTGTGGTATAAGAGTCAAGTTTCATTCACTTATGTATAGATATCCAGTTCTCCCTCCACTATTTGTCAAAAAGACTATCCTTTCCACATTGTGTATTCTTTACATCCTTAGAGAAGATTAGTTGACATTGACTGTATATATATGTAGATTTATTTCTGGACACTGTTCTGTTCCATAGGTCAGTATATCTGTCTTTGTGTCAGTGTCCTTCATTTTTAATTACTATAGCTTTGTAATATGTTTTGAAGTTAGAAAGTATAATGCTTTCAGATTTGTTTTTCTTAAGATTTGTTATTCATGGTCCCTTTGTGGTTTCACATGACTTTTAGTATTTTTTCTTTTTCTGTAAAAAATGACATTGATATTTGAATAAAGATGATATTGAGTCTGTAGATTGCTTTAGAGCAGACATTTTAACAATATTAAGTCTCCATGTCTTCCCTTGTTTATGTCTCTAGTGCTCAAGTCTTTTACCTCTCTAGTCATTCTAACTATTTTATTCCTTTGGATACTATTATAAATGTAATTTTTTATCTAATTTCCTTTTCACATTGTTTATTGTTAGTATATAGAAACATAACTTGTTTTGTGTGTTGATTTTGAATCCTTCAACTTTGCTAAATTTATTAGTTCTCAAGGATTTTGAGGAAATACTTAGGTTTTTCTACAAATAAAATTATGTTATCTGAAAACAAAGATACTTTTACTTCTTTCCTTTGATTGGGATGACTTTTCTTTCTTTTTTTTTCCTCTTTACCATAGCTAGGATTTCTAATACTATGTTGACTACAAGTATAGTGTAGACAATCCTGCCTTATTTCTTAGAGGAAAAGATTTCAACTTTTGACTGTGAACTATGATGCCATCTGTGGACTTTTTATATATGGCATTATCAGGATGACATAGTTTTCTTCTTTTCCTGATTTTTGATTATTTCTATCACAGAGCATTGCTAAATTTTGTCAAAGGCCTTTTCAGTATCTATAGAAATGATCGTGTGATTTTTGTCATTTTTTTTCTGTTAATATTGTGTGTCACATTGATTTTCATATGTTGACCCATCCTTGCATCCAAGCGGTAAATGCTTCTTGGTCATGATGTATGATTCTGTAGGGCTTTTTTTGTTTGTTTGTTTGTTTCTTGTAATATGTGGATCTGGCATTGGTATCAGGGTGATATCAAACTTGTAAAATGAATTGGTAAGGGTTTCCTCCTTTAAGTGTTTTGAAAGAGTTTGAGAAAAATTGGTGTTTGCTATTCCTAAAATGTTTGGTAGAACTCAGCAGCAAAGTCATTTGGTTTGAACTTTTCTCTGTTGGGAGGTTTTTTGATTTCTGATTCAGTCATAAAAGAACTAGTTACAGTTCTGTTCCTGATTTTCTATTTCTTCATATTGAGTTTGGTAGTGGGAATTTATCCCCAGGTTATCCATTTTGTTAGTCTGTAATTGTTCATGGTAATATCTTTTCATCTTTTTCATTTTTGTGGTGTAAGTTGTGATGTCTCCTCCTTCAATTCTGACTTTACTTATTTGAGTTCTCTCTTTTTTCTTGTTGTCCTAACTAAAGATTTGTAAATTTTGTTTATCTTTAAAAACAACTCTTAGTTCTGCTGATTTTTTTCTTTTGTCTTCCTATTCTCTATTTGACGTATACCTGCTCTAATCTTCATTATGTCCTTGCAACTTCTATTTAGGCTGTAGTTCCTTTTTCTAGTATTTTAAGGTATAGGGTTCAAACCATTATTTGAGATTTTTTCTTATATTTCAATGTAGTTATTTACTACTATAAGCTTCTCTCTTAATACTGCTTATCCTACACCCCATGGGTTTTTGTTATTATATTTTTATTAAGTTATTTGTACATAGATCATGAATACATTTACGCCTTTGTGGGATTCAATGTGTTGATTATTTATACAAATTATAGTGCTTGCATCCTACTAATTAACATAGCCTTCACCTTATTTACCCAATTACAGTGTGAAGACATCTGTGTTCTACACCTGATAGATCCAACTTGTAATTGTGATATGCTCCAAAGGTGTGGTTGCCCTATTAACCCTCTCTCTTTCAACCCACTCCCTTCCTTTTCTCACCCTCTGCCCTTCCCTCCTTCATCCTGGGCTATAGTTGTGATTCATCTTTCATATGAAAGTATGAGTGATTATAAATTGGTTTCATAGTAGTACTGAGTACATTGGATATTTTTTTCCCCATTCCTAAGATACTTTACTAAGAAGAATATTTTCTGGCTCCATCTGTGTAAACATAAAAAAGGTAAAGTCTCCATTTTTTTTTTAATGTTACATAGTATTCCGTGGTATACATATACCATAATTTATTAATCCAGTCATGGGTCGATGGGTATTGATGTGTTGTGTTTTCATTTTTATTTATTTGAAAATATTTTCTAATTTCCTTTTTGATTTCTTCCTTGACATGTTGGTTGGTTAGTTGTTTAATTTCCATATATTTGTGAATTTTTAAGTTTTCATTTTGCTATTAATTTTTAGTTATATTGCACTGTGATTGAAAAGGATACTTGCTGCTGTTGGGTGGAAATTATACACACTGGACATGTATTTCAGTCTTTTATTTCCTTCCCAGGGATGAGCTAGAAGGTGAGATTTTTCTATAATTTCTGCATTAAGCTGGGGAGAGGGACTATGGCATGTAGGTGCCACAAACATCCCTATTTGCTTAATGTACTGGTTTCACAAGGAGATGCAGGAGCCTCTTAATGGCTTTCTAAATTTATCACAAATGGAATTGGTTCTTGTCCTATACTTCCTATTCTGAAAGCATGCTGACACCACCCTGAGTCTCATCATAAATACTTACTATGGTTTCTGAAGGAATGCTCATCAAATGTCTGATGGGTGGATATAACTAGAAATCTAGCTAGAAATAAAATGGCCAGATACAAATCCTCAGTACCTATTGCTTACTTAACATGAAGCTTGTTTTGTATCAGAACTTAAGAGTGACATTGGCGTTGTTAATCTATTTTTTCAAAGTTAATTCTTGAAAGAAAAAAATGTTGAATTCTCTTGTTTAATTTCTCAAAAGTTTTTCAATGGGACATTGAAAATACTTGAATACTTGTGTCATTGACTTCTTTTCCACAACTTGAATCACAGGAGTATTTGGCCAGCAATATAGAAAACATCTAGCCAATTCCTCCACCATCAATTTTATATATGAGGAGACTAAGGCCTGGGAAGGTTTAGAGTTATCTAGAAACTTCACTGCTATTTGGAGAAGCAAGTATGAGCACTAAGGCCACCTTGATTATGGCTTTTTCTAATATGCCAAACCATGTCTCAAGTCTGGAATAATTTAGTGTGAGAAATGCCTCAGAATGTTTGAGTGCAAAATGCACTTCAAAGGTGAATTTAATATTCAAAGATCATTATTTTAGATCTCCAGCTGTTAGCAACAAAGCTGCCTAAAACTCCAGTGTTAACAGATGTCTGCTAAATACTTACTACTAATAACTGAAATAGTAACAGCAGTGCCTCAATTAGTCTACAAGATTTCACTCTCGCTCTTGCTCTCTCTCTCACACATACATTGAGCACCTTCTTCTATCCTTACTTTATTTTGTAGGTTTTAATGCATCTGTGAAACACTTAGAATAAGTATTCTGAAAGAGAAAATTGAGAAGAAAAGCTCAAAAGAGAGTCCATACTGGGGAGATTAGTTTGAGCTATTTAAAAAAAATTACCTGTCTTAGTACATTTAGATTGTGTTTAGGGGGAAATATATTTGTGAGGTCAAAGAAATAAAACAAAAGATAAGTCTAAGCAGCCTGCTTATTTACATGGAAAGATTAGACTACAGCTCTGGTACTAGGGAAAGGAAATGACATAAAGGCAAAGTGATCAAGCATTTTCATCAGTATTTTCCTGCAGTATTCCTTCACTGTTCAGCACAATTTGGGACAGTTGTGGCTTATCTGTGATTCTGATCAGTTTTGATATTTACTGACCTACTTATTTAAAAGCTTTAGTTCCTTCCTTGGCATTCATTCATTTGAAAAATATTTAAAACTCTATTATTTTCTACTTACATATTAGGAAGTTAGGCCTATGACCTTATCATATAAACATTTTATTTTAAAAAATTAATAAAAATGGCATCAAGTGCTCACTGCATGTCTAATTTTTGCTCACATAATCCCTTTAAGCCTTTAAAGCAGCCTTATAACAAATGTTCTATTCTTGTTGTTTGTTTTTATTGATAAAAAATGACATAAAAAGACTTTATGTAATTCATACAAGGTCAGAATATTGGTATTTTGAAGGACAGGAATGAAATCTAAGACTTTCACTCCAAAATATGTTCTCTTAACCGCTATTAGACAAAACCTCTCATAGGAACAGAAAATGGTTTGTAAAACTAGAGTGGTGGGGCTGCCATAAACTCTTTCTGAAATCTATCAAAATAAAACTTAGCCCAGAAAAAAAAAAGTAATAATGGATACACATGTAATAATAAATGTATATCAGTATTTTCGTGACCTAATTCATGGTATTCAAAGGCTTTGCCTGGGATAAGAGGATGGGCAGCACTTAGGTCTAAGGTTAAGACCACCTGATAGATAAAGTTACCTTTAAGCCCATCAGTTCAACATCTGTGTTCTTATACGTGAGGGAACTGAGGTACCAAAACCTTTAACCTTTCTTACAACGTCACCCAGTGAGACTGTAACTAGTGGACCCTCTTTGTCCAACACGCTGCTGTTCAACTACATGTAACTAAATTTCTCATACATAGATTAAAACAAGTTCTTTTTAATGATGATGTAAACATAGTTTAATTAAGTCCTGTTTGTTTATTTCTTTTGTTGCAATTGCCACAGGAGTCTTCTTTATAAAATCTTTTCCAGCCCAATATCTTCAAGTGTTTTCCCACACTTCTTTGAGGATATTTATTGTTTCCTGCCTTAGATTTGAATATTTTATAGATCTTGTATCAATTTTTTAAGTGCAGAGAGGTGCCGCTCTAGTTTTATCTTTTGCATATGGTTATCCAGTTTTCCCAATACCATTTATAAAATAGGGATTTTTTTCTCCCAGTATATGTTATTGTTTGGTTTATCAAAGATCAGGTGGCTGTAAAATGTTAGTTTCATTTCATGGTTTTCTATTTGATTCCAAATGTCAATGGCTCTATTTTTGTGCCAATGTCATGCTGTTTTGATTACTATGGCCTTATAGTATACCCAAAAATCTGGTAGGGTGATACCTCCAGCTTTGTTTTTGCTACTAAGAATTGCCTTTGCTATATAAGGTTTCTTCTGGTTCCACACACAATGAAGAATTAATTTTTCCAAGCTTTGAAAGTATGATGATGATATTTTAATGGGGATTTCATTGAATCTGAGATTGCTTTGGGTAGTATAGATATTTTAACAATATTGATTCTTCCCAGCCATGAGTATGGCATGTTCTTCCATTTGTTAATATCTTCTGCTATTTCTTTTCTTAGAGTTTGGTAATTTTCTTTGTAGAGTTCCTTCACCTCTTTTGTTAGGTGTATTCCTAGGTATTTCCTTTTTTTTTTTTTTGAAACCACTGTGAAGGAAACTGTGTCCTTGATTAGTTTCTCATCTTGGCTGTTATTGGCATATACAGAAGCTGATTTGTGGACATTGATTTTATATCCTGAGACATCACTGTATTTTTTTATTACTTCCAGGAGTAATCAAAAGGAAATTGGAAATCAAAAGTAAACAACCAGGAAATTATAGTTGAGTCTTTGGGGTTCTGTAAGTATAAGATCACATCATCTGCAAAGAACCAGAATTTGACCTCCCCTGCACCCTTTTGGGTGCCCTTTATTTCCTTCTCTCACCCAAATGTATTGGTTAGAACTTCCAGCACTATGTTGAATAGTAGTAGTGATAGAGGACAACCTTGTCTGGTTTCTGTTCTAAGTTGAAAAGCCTTTGGTTTTACTTCATTCAGTATAATATTAGCTGTGTATTTGTTGTAGATCATTTTAATCAGATTAAGAAATGTCCCCAAAGCTTTGATGCAGCTAAAGAAACAACAACTAAAGCAAACAGACAACTTTCAGAATGGGAAAAGATATTGGCATATTATGAATCAGACAAAAACTTTTGATACCTTGGATTTACAGAGAACTCAAATTAATCACTAAAAAAAAAAAAAAAGAGCCAACAATCCCATATATCACTGGGCAAGAGAGATGAGTAGAAACTTTTATAAAGAAGACAGACAAATGGCTAACAAATATATGAAAAAATGCTCATCATCCCTAATCATCAGAGAAATGCAAATCAAAACTACCATGAGATATCACCTAACCCTAGTGAGAATGGCCCACATTCCAAAATCTCAAAGCTGCAGATGCTGGTGTGAATGTGGAGAGAAGGAAACACTTTTACTCTGCTGGTGGGACTGAAAACTAGTACAACCTTTTTGGAAGGAAGTACAAAGAATCCTTAAAGAGCTCAATTTAGACCTTCCATTTGATCCTGCAATCCTATTACTGGGCATCTACCCAGAAGAAAAGAAATCATTTTATCATAAGGAAATTTGCATTAGATTGTTTATTGTGGCTCAATTTACAATTGCCAAAATGTGGAAACAGCCTAAATGCCCACCAATCCAGTAATGGATTAACAAGCTTTGGTATATGTATACCATGGAATACTATTGAGCTACTAAAAAAGATGGAGACTTTACATCTTTTGTATTAACCTTTTGTATTTTGTATTTACATATTGAATGAAGGTGGAACACATTCTTCTTAGTAAAGCATCACAAGAATGGAGAAGCAAGAATCCAATGTACTCAATTCTAATATGAAGCCAGTAGATGAGCTGATACAAGGGGAGGGGGAGGGGGAATGAGGGATGTAGAGAGGGAAGGAGGGAGTAGGATGGGAGATCATAGTGTATGGCATACCTCTTGGGGGTGGGACACAATTATAAGAGGGACTTTATCTAACAAACACAATCAGTGTAACCTAATTCTTTGTCCTCTCAATGAATCCCAAATAATAGAATAAATAAATAAGTAAATAAAAACAATGAGTTTAGGGATACTATCTAAGATTGTTAGCCTTTAGAAAAGAGGAGCCAAGATATTAAAATTACTTTGATATTTATGCATTCTCATGATTGTTTTTAGAAATTATAAAAATCCCAAAAAGTATTAAATCAATGTTAATATAAATAGTTTTAATAATTCTAATTGCTCCAGTTTAATTCTAAATACAAATAACCCAGGACTCACTGTATTCCCACATATTCCATTTCAGTCTTGGGAGGAGGACTATTTCTATTTTTTAAACTTTTTCCTACCCTGAAAATAATCAATAGATCTGTGATCCAAATATGAACTTAAAGAGAGTCTCTCTTTTTCTCTAAATTAAATAATCTATAATTTTATTATTTATTATGACATTTACGGACTTTTGAAGACCTTGAAAGGAAATCTGTAAATTCTGACATTAGTACATGTAAAAATCAATTTGATAAATGCAGAATTTGGATTCATTTTATTTTGTGGTGAAAAATACATGTAAAATATGGGCTTGTAGGTTTTATTAATCTTTTTATCCTTGAGGCCCAAATGCTGACACTTCTCCATTAGGCCCTTGAGAATTTATAGTGATAGGCAATCTATCAGCAAGCCTCAGGCCATGGACCTTTCTAGCAGCCTAGTGGTCTAGTGATCAATATGATATAACTTAGTGAAAGCTCCTGCCAATGTTGTCATCATGTTGTGTCTTGTAAAGAATACAAATCTAGCTGGTCTGATTAGTTGTGATACTTATGTGTTCTGAGGTGTACTGTTCTTGAAGCATGCCTCCCCACTTCCAGTGCTCCATAAAATATCATGTAAAGTTTACACAACATAACAAAATGTCATCAGTGTTTGGAATCATTAGAAAAAAAACACTGCATGAATGTGGAGGTGTTACTTAGATTTGTCTGAGTTTCTCTCTCTCTTTCCTCTCCTCTCCCCTTATAAATTGAAGAACAGAATTTAGTGGTTGAAAGGTATTGCAAAGATCAAATGGGCTAAAGCATGTGAAACTTAGTGCAGTACTTGACACTTAATGGGTCTTCATGAAATGTGGCCTATGTCGTTATTATTATTAGTCCATTTTCATATTTGAATGCCCTTAGAAGGACTCTTTGAGCTGAGATAGATATAGTTTGTGTGATAGAAAGAGTTCTCGAATTTAAATAAAAAATTGGTGTTCTTGCCTCAGTACCATTATTGGATAGAGGGCCACAGACTGCCAAACTTGAAGGAGATAAACCAGCTCCATTCATTCAAAAATATTTGTGAAGCCCCACTGGGCATGAAGCCCTGAAACTGATGACCATAGACACAGCTATGACCAAGACAGACAAGATCCCTGCTCTTGTAGAGCTTTAATTCTAGTGAGAGAGGCAAGGGATATAAACAGGCATATAAATAAGGTCATGTTATAATAGAAAGTGATAACTACTATAACAATAAATAGAATAGAAAACTGAAATAGAGAGAAACTAGGAATGGGGAATCTACATTTGGTAGGGTGGTCAGAGAATGCCAGTCAATGCCTAGATGATGAATAGTCTTGTCATGGAAAGATCTGAGGAAAGAACCTGTCAGGCAGAAGGAACAGTGATCTAAGGGGCTAATCTTGCTCTGATGGAGATGTAAAGAAAATCAAGGTAACTAGAATATGGTGAGAGAGATGTAGGTGAAGCTGGAGACATGCCAAGCATCTTTCAATGATCCAGAAGCTTCCTTCTTAGTTTATTTTTGAAGTTTCTAAGACTGTGCATTAATTCTGAGCTTTCCCATAGTTTAGAAGAGAATGAGACAGCACATTCACTCATTGAGAAGAATTTTGGGCTCACCTACAGAAAAGGTTAACCATTTTAGAATATTATTTTTGTGAGTATTTGTGTCTGTTATACTAATTTATAATTATTAAGTGGTTCAAATACTTTCATTATCACAAGAATGAAAAGCACCAGTGTCCCAGGCTTGTTGGAGCCTAAGAGTGAGAAAGAATCAGAGTAATTCTACATTTTCTACAGAAGTAAAATCCATTTCTTTCAAATAAATTAAAATTAAAAACACCTCATGAATCTAAGTTCTTTCTGCTATTTGGAATGTTGCTTCTTTTACACTAGGAGATTAATCTAGTAATGCCTATAGATACAGCAATAACTTGTTAATAAGATATTGATTTCTAAAATTAAAACCTTACAAGTATCATATTTTCAATATATATTAATGCTTCATTAAATTAATTAATAATGTAACAATAACTAGAACTTTCAGAGATCATAATTAATCATAATCACATAGTATTCCTGCACCAATCTATAGGTGTAATGTGATCTTTTAGAAATGAGAGAATTTTTATGCACACTTAAAGTAAGCCACGATATCATTTTACTTCATGGAGTGTTCCTTCTGTAATATAATTAGATATATTTTGTGGTATAAAAATGAGAGAGGACATGTGGAGAGATGAATTTTGACTCTCACATCTCTCTCTGCTGCTTACTGCCTACATGGCCCTTAACAAATCACGGTCTTTGGATATATAGTTTGTTCATTTTGGAAATAGGAGAGTTGAACTAAATGACCCCTATGATCTCTGGTATTTCTTAAAACTGTTATTTTGGGTGCATGCTATCCCTTGGGAAGAGATGACTTCTTAAATTTCTATATTGTTATGCCTTTAGCCCCAAAACTATGTCTCTAATTCTTTCCTTATATTTAGCCTTTGTGTCTAATAACCAAGTGGACATTTCAACGTAGATGTGAGGCAGGACATAAACTAGACCGTTAACTAAGTCTGAACTATTCCTCTTCCCATCCAATTTACTCCTTTTGATCTCCCTGTTTAAGTAAAGTATACCAATAACCATGCAGTCACATAAGTCAAAATATCTGTTCCTTATACTCCACGGGTAATTAGTCAGTCTGACTTGTAAATGATAACTTCCAAATATCTCTCTAAACTGTTCTCCTTCTCACTGCCTGGCCTTAGGGTATAACATTATGTACTCTAACCTGAGCTACCTAAGGACCATCTGCCACTTTCCTCACCCCTTTATTGCTCCCATACATTCCTTGCTCTTCACAACCTCCAGAGCAAATCACTCTAAGGCAAAACCAGTGATCACACCCCTTGGCTTAAGCTCATTCTCAAGCTTCTCACTATGCTACAGTCCCAAATATTACACACGTTCTACAAACTCCCAGGAGTTGGCCCCTGCATACCAATTAAGCTTAAAGTCCTGTTTGTTTCTTTTTTACTACTGTGATCCATCCACCTTCTCTCTGAAATTATTCATATCCTGGCCATTCATTGAGGAAATCTATTCTTCCCCAAAAGTTCCTCATTTTGCCTGGGCTTACAACAACTCAGCTTTAAATTCTGATCAATTCTATCCCATGTTAAACTCGGTTACAGCTCCCCATTGCAATTAAGGCAAAATATGTAGTCCTTCATTTTATAGGACAAAATCCATACTCCTGCAAGGGTCTTGCATTAGGCCCTGTTTTACATGTCCTGGGCCCCTTCTGAGAGTGAAGGGGAGTACCAAACAGATTAAAACTACATGGTTTAAAGTATTTATTGGCCAAAAAAAGTGGGGTCATATTTTTGAATCTTCAAAATAGTTCAATTCAACAAATTAAAAAATAAATTTTTTGTTAAACAAAACACTAAGTAACAGGGATGATCAGTCTACTCTTTGTCTTCTAGTCACACGAGCCTTTTTAAAATTCATTCAGTGAATTAGTTCCTAATTAGTGTCAGGTGCTTTGCTAGTCACTTGGAATACATAAATGTAGAAGGTGATACTAAAATAGAGTACTGCTTTCATAAATCGTAACAGGGAGAATAAAATAAATGAATAAAAAAATAAAACCAGTGATGACAAGTTCTTAGCAGAGAATAGAGCAAGTTAAATTTGCACCATCCAATATAAACTTTCTGCAGTGTTTGCAATGTTCTGTGCCATCTGATAGCACAGTCACCTGTTACTGAAATGTAGACAAAGTTATTGAAAAGTTGTAACTTAAATTTTATTTAATTTTAATTAATGAAGTGTAAATAGATATGTATTAACAGTGGCTATCGTATTGGGTAACGTAGGGCCAGGTTGGACAGTTCCCTGGAGTGTGGGTGCTATGTTATATACATCAGCAAAGTTTTTTTTTTTTTTTTCGAAGAAGTGACATTTCAACAATGTATATAAATGGTGTAATGGGATTATCTCTATCTAGAGGTAAGACAGGAATTCAGGAAAAGAGAACACCACATTTTTCAAGCAAGAAACTGGTTGCTATGTTTAAAGAAACAGTTCAACATAGCTGCAATGTAGTAAGCAAGGGGGGAATGTTGTTTGAATGCGTTAAGTCCATTTTGATCAGGGTTGCCAAAGTTATTACCTTTTTAGAAATGCTCTGATCCTAAATCATCACTTGACTGGCTTCTATTTATCATTCTGGTCACAGTTCAAATCCAAATGCCATTCCACCACCAAATTATATAGTCTTTTATTTTCTCATGTGTTTATTACCCACGTGTTTATCCCCAACTGAATTGTAAGTTATCTTCCAAGGAAGGGGTTTTAGTTTTGCTCATGATCAACCGATCAATAGTTTGTAAGAGTTTCAGGCATATGTTGTACTTAAACGATCTTTGTTAACTATTGAATGACATTCACCACTTATACTTCATTTCTTAGGGAAGACGTCCCTGATTTCCTAGAGCAGAAAAAAGAATTTTTTTTTTTTATGTTTAGAAATTAACATATATAGGGCGGCCCCTGTGGCTCAAAGGAGTAAGGCACCGACCCCATATGCTGGAGGTGGCAGGTTCAAACCCAGCCCTGGCCAAAAATATAAAAGAAATGAACATATATCACCTTTTATAACTTCATCTCAGTTGTAACTTCTTTTTTCTTTCATTTTTGTTAAAGACAAGTTCTCACTCTGTTGCTAGGCTGGAGTGAAGTTGTGTCATATTTTATACCAACCTCAAATTCCTGGGCTCAAGCAATACTCCCACCTGAGCCTTCTGAGCATCTGGGACTATAGGCACCATGCTTGGCTAAATTTTTATTTTTGTAAAAAAAAAAGGGGGGGTCTCACTATCTTGCTCAGGCTGGTCTCAAACTTTTGGCCTCAAGTGATATTCCCACTTCAGCTAGGATTACAGGTGTGAGCCACTGCACCCCAACCTCAATTGTAATTTCTTGGCTAATGTCTGTCTCCTAAATAGGTCTATAGGCTTAGTAAGACTCCAGGAGACTATCTTGTTTAACACTGTATTTAGAATATTGACTAACTGTTAAGGCTTTCCTAGGACTACCCTAATTATAGCTCTGAAGTTCTCGGGTCCTCAGAAGCCCCTCAGTACCAGGCAGACCAAGACAGCTGGTTACCATAAGCATCTTGCTTGGTGCCTGGCATACAGTATGTCATATTTATTTGGCTAATTTTCAGCACTATACTCTTGTACTTGTGACTGCTTTATCTGGCTCAAAGGTTAAATATTACAGTTAGAAATGAATTTTAAAACTTTGAAAATAGTTAACTAAAGACTGAAGCAGCCAGGAGCAGGGAAAGCCTAAAAAGTTCCATGATGTTACAGAGAGAGGACACTTGGCTCTGATGGACTATGTTAAGTAAAAAAAAAGGGGGGAACCATCTTTTGTTATAAACAACCATCACATTTATGAAATTCAAATTTCTACTAAGTTCAGAATCCATTAAATTTAGAATCTATACCCCAAGAAATGTACATAAAATTTATCTCCAACTATTGAATTTCTGGAGCAATTTGAAGAAGCTGATTTTAAACTACTTTGATAGCTCTGAATACACAGAGCTACCACAGACCAAAAACCCTGCCACATTTTAACACACCACAGACAGTTACAAACCACACAGGAAATGGTTCACTATGAGGGAAAGTCTCATTTTTTCCTCACATATAAGCTAGAGGAATCGATCAAAACAGTGTTTTAAAAAATAAAATTATAGAAGGAAAAAAAAAAACCCAGAAACCATAATGAAATGCCAGAATGTGATAAAAAAAAAAAAAAAAATTAAGTAATCTTTACAAAAGAACCAAAAAGGACTTCTAAAAATGAAAGCGATATAGAGTGATATTAAAAACTTTCGTGGAAGGGGTGAGCAGCAGAAAGGGTACAGCTGAACAGTGATTAAAGAACTAGACAATACAGCTTAGTCAATTTTCCAGCATGCAATACACACATCATAAGAGATTTAAAATGTGATAGAGGAATTAAGAAATATAAGTGACAAAATGAAGAGATGCAGTATTCTGTGAAGAATATGGGAAGAAAACAGTGGGAATAATAGGAAATATTACAATAAAGGAGAGAAACTTAGCAGAAAAAAATGCAGGGAATGCCCAGAGAGAGGCAGACTAGGCAAGCATGTGATACCAGCCCCGACTTCATTGGGTCCTAATTACTTTCCTTTTTCGGTAGTATTTTACTGGATGATGGTTCCTATATGGTAGTCTCTATATAAGATTTGATTCTTGACAACACACTTCTTTTCATTTAAGAGTGTCTTTGCTATTTCAATAATATAGGGCCATAAAAACCAGCTTCAGAGATACTATGGACTTATTTTAAGAACTGTTCTTCTGCCAACTGCCATCCAGCCCTCCTGTAGCAATAGTTTGTTAGTTGCCTAAACTATTATTTTGCTTTTGGTTCCTTTGACGTCTAGAGGCAGTTTTCTTTTTAGGTGTCCCCTCTGTAGGCAAAACTTATTTTTTGTCAGTTTTCTTAGCCCAGGAAGAAATAATCTCTCAATGTCAGATGGGGATAAATTTGGTGGGAGAGAAAGAATGAGAATCACCCAGAATTGGGTAGAACCAGATTCAGAGGGCTTCTTCCAACCTGGCAGGTAGTTTTGTTCCATTCTTTATGTGTATGTGGTTGAGTGTGAGGAGTCTGTAGTCAGATGGGTCTTACTTCAACCCATACTTTGTCATTTGTCAAACACAAGGCAGCACCTGAAACCTTACTCTCATCATTTGTGGAATGAGGATAATCAAAGTACCTGTCTCAGAGAATTTTTGTGAGGGTTAAATGAGATGACATATGTAATTTGTCTATCAAGGTGCTTAGGACACAGTAAGTGATATAAAATGTTTCCTATCACTGCAGTAGTAGTGTGTAGCATGATAAATGGTTTTAAAAAGTTAAGTCAAATCAATTACCAAGGTTCATTAAATGGCCCATTCCCCCAGTGTCTTGATCTATGACCCAGGAAAATGCAAAAGAAACAGAATATGGTCTTTAAGTTCATGATGCCAATAAAGCAAATAGGCAGAAAAAGTTACCTGTGAAAAGTAATTCATTTACCAACTGCTTGTTGAGTGTCTTCTGGTCTCCTCTGTGATGGAAGGAAAGATTCTTACTCTAGTAGAATTTGCCTTTCATGCTAGGGAGTACTGGCAATAACAGTCCTAATAAAGACATTATTGTAAAATTTGAAGGGAAAAGGTTAAAGATAGATTGAATTAATGCAATTTCAAGTAGTGGGGTAGATATGCCATAGCAAAGATGAAATTTGAACCAAGATTTGGATGTAATGAAGAGGTTTAGTCAGGCAGTCATAGAAATGGAGATTCCTTGTGTTTATTCAGGACCTTGGAATAAGTAAGGAATTCCAAGGAGAATAGGGATAAGGCATTCCAGGTGGAAAAGAATAGTAGGGTAGAGTCCTTAGTTCACTAATGCGCTCATTAAACAAAACTTTATTTAGTGCCAGATATTAGGGAAGGATTTAAAGGATATATCAGAACAAGAGTGAAAAGTGTGGCTCATCTGCCACCAACCTCCTTTCCCTTCCTCACTTGTGATAAAAACTATTAATCTACATCAAGCATCTAAACAGCCTCAGAATTCCTCTCAACAAGGAAACCTGAATCATGATCGCCATGTGTGATGATGTCTATTTTCAAATCTGTGCTTGATACAATGAAACTTCATTCACATTTAGGACAGGTCTGCTATCAGAAGTCTTCTGACCTTCTGGTCTATATGTAGATATCTTCATTCTTCCTTTGTTAATTTTTTTTTTTTCTAGTTTTTGGCTGGGGCCGGGTTTGAACCCACCACCTCCGGCATATGGGGCTGGCGCCCTACTCCTCTGAGCCACAGGTGCCGCCCCCTTTGTTAATATTTTTATACTTATTGTGTTGCCAAAATCCTTTGCACAAGCCACTTGCCACAGCAATTTCAGACAATGAAGTTTTCCCCCCCCACAGCAGATTAGATCTTTGGGCATAAATATGGGTTGCTGCCTACATGATGTGATGAAGAACACTCATATCAAATGATCCGTGCCATGGATTTGTTACAATAACCAATAACTCTACAGTCTGTTTATTTGTATTGACACATTTTAACATGGTTCAGTGCCTGTATGGTTTGATATTCTCTCCTCTGGTATATATGACCTTGTAATATAATGCTTTCTCTCTAATTACTCCAAATCTATAAATTTCTTCTGGTTTCTAAAGCAATGATGTTTAGAACACTGGTACCTTATGAGCTGATTTTCCATGATGGCTTCTTTTGTCCCCAATCTATTGAGTTAAAAGGCAAGCAGCTCAACTCCTGTGCTACCTAAGTGGCATGTTAAATTATAAGTGTTCCTACTCCCTGTAAATAATTGTTTAGGACAGAAAATGAAGTCCTGTATTATTGATTCAAGAGCTCAGGCTTTTTAAGTAAAATAAAAAAAGAAAAGTGAATCAATGCCAATTGCTCTGGAGAGAAAAAAGAAAAAAAGCAAGTTGCCTTATCATTACAGAACATTTTAAAGGAACTGAAAAGGCTTTTTTTTCCCAGGCTAATAGAAAGTATTTGGTTCAAGAGAAAAGGAAATGTTTACCACTAAAAGGCAAATTTTGTTAAATGAGAATTAAATTTGTGGAGTGAACAGAGTTCCTATTGAAGTTGTTGGCCTACTTCCCGCCAGTTGAACAATGTGCTCTAAGCAGGAAGACGGGGGCCTCTGGTCTACATTCGCTGTGTCCCACCTGGCCTCTCTCTGTGGTGACAAACCCAGGAATCCTATTCATGGGTGGTGGAGGCAGGGTGCATTGAGAAGCATTTTGGAAAAGCCTGCATGATCCGACTTGAATCGCTCTTGTAGACAAGGCCACCAGAGCCTTGATCACAACTTTGTGGTGGTCATGGTGCTCCTATGCTCAGCATATGCAAAAGTAGAAACAAGAATTCTGCTAAAAATAGTGCACACGCAAGTATGGTCACAGGTGGAAAGAAAGGGAAGGAGGCAGAACACAAAATGGGGGGACAACGGTTACCTTAAAGAGAAGTTTGAAAAACAGGTGAAATCTGTGATTGGCAAAACATAGTAATTGCTTTTAAGAAGGCTAGCTTCATAAAGACTAAAATGTGATTAAAGTGTGAGGGTGTGGTTTTCCAAAAGATTCCAAATGACCACCTGTATTTAGGGAGATGTCTGGTTTTTGTCTGTAGGCTCTGAAAGAAAGGCCTGGCAGTGCAGTGGAGCACTCACTGCCTTGGGAGTTTAAGAGCTTTGGGCCAGGCTAGGATTCTGCCTTAATCAGGTTGTGTTATCTTGGGCCAGGGTCATTTTCACTCTGAGCTTTGGTTTCACCATTAATAAACTGAGAGCTTGTGGTTTTCACTATCCTTTATAGCTCTAATACTGGATCCTATTCAAAAACCTGTACACACATGCATTATTTATATATCGAGGTATTTAAAAAAAGAACTGAACATTCTTGGCAGGTCTTTCTGGCATTTTCTCAGTAAGTCCTCACAACCCCCTTTGGGTGTGGTAGTATTGTTACTCCTATCTTAACAGGTTTGGAACCAAGCTTGGGCAGGCTGTGTTACCTGATCATGGTCACTCTGTTGCCAGGGTATGGAGGAGGGCTATCCAACCCAAGCCACTGACATGAGGGCAGTGCTTTCAACCACTTCCCAGGTCCTCCCCCTCTAATATTTTATGCTTCTGTGAAGATGGCTTTTTTTTTTTTTTTTTACATTCCCCAAACCGAAGCTGCTAAAATATTTTCTGGATTATATTGAAATTTAAAATTTGATGCAGACTGGAATTTAAAATTTGATGCAGATTAATAACCGTGGTACAATTCAGTCCTGCTAATTTGAATATATTAATTAATGGGAAGAGTCAGGAAGTTATGGTTTTGCTATTCTATAGTGTTAAGGGTTGGGGAAGGGAAGGTGTCTTTAATGATCAGGGAAGATTGATTTTTAAATCATTAAAGCAAATCACAAGAAATGACTCCGTCTACATATACTTCCAGTGCTTTTAAACCAGTATATTAAAAGAAAATCTCTCCACAAGGTTAGTGATGCTATACATATAAATTCAACTACATTTTTTTTTTTTTGCAATTATATTGACAACATAAGAAAATTGTGGATGAAGATGGAAAATAAGCTGTGTGTTTTGAATGCAGGATCTTCTAACATTGCTAATGAATTTTTTGTCCTCAGAAACCTTTTTGTCACATTCTGTCACCCTCACCATCACAACCATCACCCTTATCCTCATGGTTGGCTCTTTCCATGTTCTATTCAGTATATTGATTCTAACTTAGAGTTACTCCTAACTTAAATTCAACAAATATTTATTAAGCACCAATGAAAGCAGCTTCACACGAAACATTAAAAGATAATTTAAAAGACATGTGTCATAGATGTATTTGTTGTATTTGTAGGAGAAACCCACCTCCTAATGGTTTGAGGAAAAAAAGGAAAATAATCAGCTCATGAATTTAGGGGATCCAGGAAGATGGTTATCTTTAGGCTCTGCTGAATTTAGGAGTCCAAAAACTGTGGTCTTGGTTCTTTCTCTCTTTTTTATCAATCAGCTCTGCTTCCTCCAGTGTACATTGGCTTTATTTAGCTTCATTCCCTATCACTACCTTTCTATGTTGTGAGAAGAGACCCCAGTAGCCATTATAGCTCATGATCCAGAAGAGAGACTTTCTCCAGTGATTTTGCCTATGTCAAATCATCTTGGTGTTTCTGATACTGATTAACTGCCAGGGTCACATGTTCATCTTTTTGGCTGCTGTTTGATCCTGTCTCTATGATCGACAATGTTATAGAGTATGGCTTAGGAAGTTTGGTTTTCCAAATGAAAATTGGTTGGCCAGAAAAACAGCCTGTGGCTAGCACACGGATGTAATTATTTGTGAGTAATTTAAATATTCCCTACTATGAGGAATTGGAAGCATCCATGGATAAAGGAATAAAGCAACATAAATTCAGGTAAAGAAATCAGTGTAATCCAAAGGATAAAGGTGAGAAAAATGAGCTTATTTTTAGAAAAACAGGATACTAATGATAACCAAAAGTATGACACAAAGCTGTTCAGAGCTGTTCAGCAGACCTGTTGAATCAACTGTCTGGAAACTTAACTATTTAGGCCAAATTAATCTGAATCAGTCATACAGCAGAAGAACTGCACTTTCTCTCCTTAGAGTCAACTCACTCATTTTCTCTAAATCTTTCTCTTTCTCCTCTTCTGTCTTAATTATTTCCTTCAAATATAAGAGAATTCTGGTGTGGAAATACCTATTATAAAAACTAGTTTGTGGCCTTGTGTAAATCATGAGGAAGCATAATAACCTAAATGGTTATGCATTAGAATTACAGTTAAGATTGAACTTGTTACAGCTTTGCTGTTCCAACGGAAGCCAACAAATTGCTGCACCACACATGAACTTCCTCCTAGGTGATGAGGATGGTAGTTGTGGTTTAGATGTTGAAGATCTGGATGCCTGGGAAGATGGGAAAGCCAAGTGGATGAGAATTAGTTCTAGGTTCAGTCAGTCTCATTAAAAAATCAGCTTTAAAAGCCCTATTACTTAAACAAGTTGCCATTGTTAATGCTATTATGTCCTTTCTGGAAATGCTGCTGCTCCTAATTTGAAACAAGTGCTTCCTTTAGGGCTCATTAAGCAGATGAATGACGCTTCTGAGGACCACATAGTTAACATGTTCAGTCTGTAGCAAAACCAGGGATGCTGGATGTGATGACTGAAGAATTCACACTCCAAAAAATAACATCTGTCTTCACTCTGGGAAAACACTGAGTGAGAGAGGAAAACAATTTCATTAACATTTGTGTTTTGTTTTGTCTCAGCCTGTACCCTTTTCTTACTACCTTCCCCTCAAGAAGCAGATTTGTATAGGACATTAGATATTCCTCAGTTTCCTCCCAAACAGCACATCGTTTCTCTGTTAAGACATGTGCCCCCTACTTACAGCAATATAGTTTTGGTGGGATTGACTCCACTCTACACTTCAGCAATGGGTCTTGATTGGCTGAAGATAGTCTGAGAGTCACAGGACCATTGGGCCTAGACCAGGATAGTCACATGACCCTGATGGAGTTAAAGAGGTAGAAAAAGTCCTAGTGTATTTCAACAGAAAAAGTTTGAGGAAAGAAGTGAAAAATTACAACCCACAACCCAAATATATTTATCATTTTAAAATTGATGTTATGTTCTGTTGTTTGGGGTTTTCCCAAATCGATTAGGAGAAAAAGTTAGGTAATTATTTCTGTGCTCTTGAAATAAGGGTGGGTATTCTAAGTATTTCACTAAAGCGAGAAACTGTATAATGAAAAATATCAATCTTATCTCATGAAAGTTTAAACCTTTTATATAGAGAAAAATAGTAAAATTAAGACAAGCTGGAAAAGATATGTGCAAATTTATTGAATAAAGAATTATTATAACTGATACTATTAATATATAATCACCTTTTATAAATTAATAATTCAAATTTGAGTACCTTTGTAAAAATGAGCATGTAAAATGAATAGGCAATTTACATAAGAAGATTTTATATCTATATCTATATACCAAATACTCAGCCATATCTCTGTCTATACACTTTGAGCAATTCACATTACATCTCTATTAAAATTACAGCCTCTTCATTGTTTAAAACTGGGATAACGATAATTGGTTAACACAGGAATAATGCCGCCTTATAACATTTTAATACAATTAAAGTGAGGAAAGATCATATAAGATAATTTATGAATAAGAAGAATTTTAGGAAATGGTCTCCAAATTTATTCAGGTGGGTGTCTCATTTCTCATTGATTTTGCTGGTGGAGGGAGAAGAAAAAAAAAAAAAAACCCCTACCATTCAGAAAGTTCAAGCACAAGATTCAGTTGCTAACATATTGATTACCTCACAACATCCCATTTGAGTCAATGATGTCAATGACCAAAATAATAAAACTACAACTAAAACACAGTAAGTTTAACACAATAGTTATTGATACATTGCTACAAACTATTCATGGCTAGGGTTAGGAAGGAAAATCATTTTGATGATCAAGGCCTTATTTTAGATAAGGTAATGTTTTAAATACCTTCTAAGTATTAGTCTTTACAGTGATACACAGGGCATTACAAAACTGGAAACTGGGGGGGAGGTCCCTGAGATTTTTTTGTGGTTTTGTAACTTTATTTTATGTATCTGACAATATCAGTTAGTTCTCATCCACATTAACTGTCTTTAGATTTATGAAAGTGGTAGCAGGAACTTAGGTAACCAAACTATAGAGCATGTTTGGTGAATCTTCATCTTCATTTTCTGGACAATCGCACATGGATAGGGTGAGACATTCCTTATGCCTTTGGCCCAGAAAGCTTTGTTGAGCCTGGTATCAGTGCCACAGCAGAGTCCCCATCTCTTTCATGGAAAATTTTGGGGTCTCTTTGAGTGCCGGAAGGCATGTTTCTTGAGGCTCACTCCACAGATGTGCTTGTGAATATTGATGGTGTATTCTCAAGTCACCACCTCATTGATGGCAGAGTGGCCCTTCTTACTACCCATTTTTGCAGGAGCCATTCTGCTGGGCCCAAGTTGGGAAGATAGAGCATGGGAGATTGTGGCCCAGAGATTTTTTTCTTACTTTTTTATTTTTTTGAGAGAGAGTCTCACTTTGTCACCCAGGTTAGAGTTCCATGGCACAATAGCTCATGACAGCATCAAACTCTTGGCCTTATGTGATCCTCTGGCCTCAGCCTCCCAAGTAGCTGTGTTTCCACTTAAATGCCATGCAGGTTTTTCTATTTTTAGTAGAGATGGGGTCTCGCTCTTGGTGAGGCTGGTCTCTAACTCCTGAGCTCAAGGGTTCTTCCTACCTCAGCCTCCCAGAGTGCTAGGAGCTAGTAAGCCACTGACCTTGGCTCTAGATATTAATTTTGACAAAGACCAGAGTGAAACTGTGAGCTAAGGACAAATTCACAAGCTTATGTTACTCATTGTTAGAATTCTTACATTCAAGTCAGATAAGCATTTTGAAATTCTTTTTTATTTTATTTTAATTTTCTATAGCTTTCTTTTTATTATTATTATTATTAAATCATAGCTGTGTACATTAGTGCGATCATGGGACACCATACACTGGTTTTATAGACCGTTTGACACGTTTTCATCACACTGGTTAACATAGCCTTCCTGGCATTTTCTTAGTTATTGGTTAAGACATTTACATTCTACATTTACTAAGTTTCACATGTACCCTTGTAAGATGCACCGCAGGTGTAATCCCACCAATCACCCTCTCTCCACCCATCCTCCCCCCTCCTTCCGCTCCCTCTTCCCCTTCCCTATATTCTTAGGTTATAACTGGGTTATAGCTTTCATGTGAAAGCAATAAATTAGTTTCATAGTAGGGCTGAGTACATTGGATACTTTTTCTCCCAAATTCTTAAAATACTAGGATAGTATGAGGATCCATGCACAGCATTCTTTTTTTATTTCTTATTCCTACTTTTAAGTATATATCAGTGCTCCAAGCCCCATTTGGGGCTGGATGCTGAATGAGCTTTTGAGAAACCAATGAGCACCAAGCATTGTGTTTGCTGTCGGCAATGTCAACAAATGAAATCTGACAGGGGACAGGGGTTCTGCCTACAGGAGCACATTATTATTATTATTTTTTTCTCAATTTATAATACATGCTGCTTTGTTAGAGATGCTTAGTGAATTTACTAACATTTATAGTTGTCTTATTACTTTCTAAAATGTAGGGCTTCAGAATTCAACACCTTTGGATTCAAATCTTACTCCACTAACTTTCTAACTATATAACTTTTGTAAGTTTCTTCTAAGTTTTCTCTTCATCAAATTTGGAAAAATAAATATTAATATCATTCATATGGATGTGTAGGTGATGATAGTCCAGAAAGAAGGGGGAGAGAGGAGGGAGGGAGAGAGAAGGGGAGAAGGTGGGAGGAGGGAGGGTATTTGGTGGAACCTGACCTATTGTGCTTAGTGCAATGGTACATTCCAAAACTACTAAGAGTGTAGTATAAATTTCTCAGCACAACAAATAAGTAAGTGAGATGATAGTTATGTTAATAAGTCTGATTTAAGCATTTCACATTATATATCAAATCAGCACATTGTACCCCACAAGGTATACAGTTATGATTTTAAAAAATAGCATAATATATGCCAAAAATAAATATTAATAGTAGTTGATACCAGTGGCATTTGAATTAATTGAGAAACATGATAGAGTGCCTGGAACAGAGTGAGCACTCATCAAATGATGAATTTTATAACAATCACTATGGCTAATTCCCCTATTGCAGTCTCCAGGTGCTGCATTTGAATGGAAAACCTCAGTATGCTTTGGTTTCATGAAGAGTAACAATGAGTTGAACCAATGTTGCTCAATAAAGGAAAAGATAATGACTTTGGATTTGAGGCCACTGGGACATTTAAAGAATTTTGGTTTTCATGATGTTTCCACAAAGAAGATTTACAAAGAGCTGAAAATCCTCAGGAAACTCTTTCTAGGGCTAAAGTGCCCAGGAATTTCTTCACCTCAGGGCAAAGTCAGCAGTGGTCACAGACACAGTTGGAATAATTCTAGATTACAGGATTTTAAAGGAATTTTTATGGTCCTTTATATTCCAAATTATATACATTTTGATTTTCATATCAAATATTTTGGCCACCAAACTTTTTCCCCAAAGATTCCATCAAGTACAGACAACATCACATTGCTTCCCTCCCCAGAATGAAAATAGTATCTATTGTTACATCAACATGGCATTATGTGCATTAGCATCTTTCAAATACACACACATTTACAAAATGCTTAGAAATCATTTTCCATCAGGCATAAAGCTTTCCATCCGCCTCCTTTACTTATTGCTGTTATTGAAGGGTGCACTTCATCAGAAGAGACCTGGGATGTCAGTTACATTTGACTTTTAGGCAGTTGCAGACCTTAGTATGGACTGTAGCTCTGACTAGACAGAAGCAGCTGTTCTGTTCCTCTTGAAAGGACATTAGAATACCCTCCTTTGGTATAATACATTTCATTCTGTGCACTTTCAAATTTATTTTCATTACTCTATAAACTATAAACTTCTGCAGGCTTTGCCAGTATATGATAAAGTATTTTGTTAGCTGAGTGCAGTGGCTCCTGACTGTAATTCTAACACTCTGGGAGGCTGAGGCAGGTGAATTGCTTGAACGCGGGAATTCAGGACCAGCCTGAGCAAAAGTGAGTTCCTGTCTCTACTAAAAATAGAAAAACTAGCTCAGCATGGTAGCACACGACTCTAGTCCCAGCTACTTGAGAGGCTGAGGCAAGAGGATTGCTTAAGCCCAAGAGTCTGAGGTTTCTGTGAGCTGTGATGACATGACTATCTACCCATGGCAACAGAATGAGACTCTGCTTAAAAAAACAATTATTTTGTCGTATTTTTGTTGGTGGTAGATTTTTCCCTTTAAATAAAATATTTTAAGAATTTTGGTTTAGCTATTTGATATTTCTTTTCCAGGCAGTTTTTCTTCCACAATGCAGCCGATTTTAAGTACATCAGTTGAGATACCTTGGAAACGAACCCTAAGACAGAGTTAAGAGAGCAAAAGGAAATATTAGGGAGAAAGACCAGTGAAAGGGAGGGGAGAAGGCCACAATATCAGTCTTACAGTCTATGGAAGTCCAAAAGGGACCTTCTGGGCTTGATTACCCATTAGTAGATTTCCCGTGTTGGGAGAAGTGGCTCAGTCCACGTATCAGTGTCTTTACTAGTCACTGGAGTGAGCCACACATGGCTGAGAAGCTGAGGCGCATGCAAAGGAGCTCCCAGCTAGAAGCTGTCAGACAGGCAGGATCCAGAACCCAGCAGCTGCCCAGTAAGGCCTTGCTTAAAGTGGGATCTGAGTACACATTTTTGTGTTTAAGTGGCTTCTAGTCTACTAGAAAAAGCAATATTTTAATGATTTCTCTTTAAAGTTGGAAGCCTGACATGAGGAGTTATAAGAAAGCATGTTACTTTGTTCCTATTCCAGATACCCTGATCCTGCTACAACAAATACCTTAGACAAAAAAGGAAAATAAAAGAACAGAGAGGGGGAAAAAAAAAGAAGAGGGATAAGAAATAAAATACCCTGACAGCTCTAAAATCCCGTTTATGTAATTGTAGGCTTGGGGAAAAGACTGACTGCCACTGGCAGCTTGCTAGTCTTTTAGAAATACCTTCTGGCATAGGCAAAAGTATTACATTTTCCCTTTAGTTTTAAACCCTAAAAAGCCAATAGAGGCAAAGTAGATACCTCTTATTGTTCCAAATGAGCTGGCCACCAAATTATTTTTATAGTTCATTAAGAATTTACTGCAGAATAACCCATATAAAATGTCAGTGTTACCGAACCTGCTACCATTGGCCCTACATTTCAGAAAACCTGTTAACCAGTTGATTAGCCAATCAATTTCACTGTTGAGCAGTGAAATTGAATATCATAAACAAAATTTCAGATAATAAATGTGCATGTTTCTACAAATGGTTGTAACCTATGGTATTTTCCCCAACATGTTCTCTTTCTGTCTCACTTTCTTGCCCTAAATAAGCAGCTGGTTGTGTTTGTTACCCAGTGGATCCCAGTGTGGTCCCAGCATTCTGTGACTTCAGGTCGCACTTTATATTTGTTGTTTATATTTTCTGTCTTATAGATTCTTCCATACGATATTTCCTTATGTAGGTTGGGATGACTCACCACTGTTCTTTTACAATTTGCACTATTTTATTGCTTAACTATCCACAAAATTAGGGATTCTTAAAATCCAAAATTGAACTAAAAGTAGTTCCAGGCATAAAGCCTTTGCTTGCAGGGCTGTCCTCCTCTATTTTCTAGATTGGAAAGGGCTCTACTAAGATCCTTGGAAAAATAGGGACTTCCATAGAAAAACCCTTCTCTGCTCCAGGGACTCATTCTTCATCTGCTACATGATGGAGTTAGACTAAGGGATCTTTAATGTCTCATATAGATCTCTGCCCATGTGTTTTAGAGGAAATGACTTTCCTCCCTAAAGACTAATAAGAAAAAATGACTGGTTTGCTTCCTCTAGACTCACCCACTCTCACTGAAACAGGCAGAATCTGATACTGGACTCTGGGAGAGAAGGAAAAAGCCTTTCTGTGCAGAGGCCTCCAGAGGGTTTTGACAATGTGACTTACATAAAGGAGCCCGAAAATAATAGCAGTTACTCCTTAGCGATTATAATGCACCAATAACTCTAAGTGTTTTATGCTTATTACATTTATAACAGCCCCAATGAGATTGGTACCATTGCCCCTATTTCATAGATAATGGGAATGAATGTCACAAAGAATAGGAAATGTGGCCATTGTCACCAGGCGTTTAGGGAGCTTACATGTGCAATCATGTGAATTCCCTCTGACCCTACTTTCTCAATGACCGTGATATTCTTTCCCGTCATTTTATTGATTAATTCATTCACTACCTAGCTATTTAGGGCCTGCTCCTTACCAGGACAGATCACAGAAGGGGTGAGTGGTTGGAGTGGGGTCTCTGCGGGGATAGAAAAGTCTCTGTGCCTTTTCTGGTGTTGGCTATTTTGTCTTTTCATGATGGTTCTTCTCTCATTGGGACACCGTGAAATATTCCCCTTTAACAAGCCAATCTTTCATCAAGAGGAGTTCCAGAGTTCTAGGTTGCCACATCTCCAGCACAGCTTTTAATTTGCTAATTCTTCTCTGAGGGACAGTGTTGAGAACTGCCAGGAAACATGGTAGGAGCATCAGTTTCTCTCCCGGAAACATTCCAAAGACTCTGAGTGGGCAGTCGAGAGTCTGTAGAGAGCTCTTTAGGGAACACAATAAGGTAGAAAGTAGTGTTATGTGAAAAAAAAAATTACAGTGTCCCCAATTTTGCAACACTACTTTCAAACTACCATTTCAAAAAGTGAGAACTTCTCTTCCCTACCTCATTCGTTACACATTAGTTTGTTTACTTTTCAATCTTTTGCCTAAAACTGAGCTTCTTGTGTCCTGTTTAAGAACTTACTATCTTAAGTTAAGATTAATATCTTATCTAATTAAGAACTTAATATCTTCTAGGCACAATAATTTATTGTTATCTATTCAGCAAATACACACTGGCACAGCTACGTCCCAAATATTATTTTTGGCATTGGAAATGCAGTGGACAACCAGACAAATTCCTGTCCCAGCATGAAGCTCATACTCAAGTGAAGAGATGGACAGTTAGTAAGCAGAGAGATAGGCAAACATCTATGTATGTGTATAATATAGTTTCATGTAGTAACAGGGTGTACAAAGAGAAATAAGGCCAGGTAAGGGGCTAGATAGATGTTCTCTTTAGATAACATGTTGAGGAAGTTCTTTCTATAACTATAAAAGTTGCAAAAGAGCTATATCTAGAGCTAAGAATATTCTAGGCAGTAGA
Organism: Loris lydekkerianus; assembly: GCA_963574355.1. Classification (NCBI taxonomy): domain Eukaryota; kingdom Metazoa; phylum Chordata; class Mammalia; order Primates; family Lorisidae; genus Loris; species Loris lydekkerianus. The sequence continues at coordinate 40,946 of CAUYPK010045169.1, forward strand.
AAACACAAATAAAGGCTTGAGACAAGGATGAATTTGACCTGTTTGAACAAGAAGAGGACAGCATGATGGAATAAGCAAGAAGAACATGTTAGGTGAGAATTCAGTGGTGGGATAAGCAGAGCTGAGTTTTTAGAGGGCTGTACAGCAAGGAGCTGGTGCAAATTCTTGCTCAACATCTGTTTATTGAGTATTGGCTATTCATCAGGCACTATTCTAGGTGCTGGAAGTGCAAGACAAACAAGTGTTTCACATTTTCCAGTGTGCAGAGAACTTATATTCTCAAGGTAGAGTCAAACATTAAATTACATAAATGATATATATACATGGGTCATTGTGAAGGTTTTGAGAGACACAAAACTCTGGAAATGTAAAATACACATATACTGAAACATCAAGCCCTCCCAGCAACACTGATAAGACAAGTTGAAACTTGCACAGGTCAATCAGAAAGACACTGTCAACTGTGTCTCTTGGAAATGAAATAATAGACCATAACATAGGCTGTCTCAAAAGGGACCTACACATATACTTGCATATGTAATATTAATTGGTGATAAGTGGTAAAGAAAAAAAAGGGAGCAGAAATAACGATATCAACTACTGGGACAAAGAGGAGGAGGCTTTGAAAAGTCAGATAAAAAGTAAAGGAAGTGGAGAAATAGCCATAAGTCTTCTTCGGGGAAAGAACCTTCCAGACAGAAGCAATAGACAGTGAAAGTCAGGGAGAAGTGACAAGGCCAGTGCTGTTAGAACAGTGGAAGCAGGAGATTAGTACGAGGTGAGTAGGGGAGATAATAGGGAATGGGAGTCAGATTAAATCATGCCCAGTGGGTGATAGTGGAGACTTGTTCTTTTATTCTCAGTAAGATGGAAATCTCTCTTTGAGTGCTACAGAGACTAGATCTGGAATAAGATTTCAACAGGCTGCTGATTTGAAAATAGACTAAAAAGAAGCAAGGATGGAAGTAGGAAGATCAGATCACTGATTGAAATGTCTTACAGCCCACAAAAGTGAGCCACACATGTAATTTTTAGCTTTCTAATATCCACATGAAAAGAAAAAAAGGGGTGGTGGTGGTGAAATATATTAATGATGACTTTTATTTAGCCCATGGAGATATTTTACCTTGTTTTCATATTAAGTCATTGAAATCCACTAAGGGTTATACTCCCAGCACATCTCAGTTCAGACAAGTCATATTTCCAGTGCTCAATAACAACATGTGGCTAGTGGCTACTATACAGGAAGCCACTGTGGAAAGACTAGACTACTGTGATCACTCAGATGATACAAGATGGCAGTGCAGTGAGGACAATGAGAAGTAGTCAGATTCTGGGTTTGTGCTAAGGATAGTGCTGATAGGGTTTGCTGAAAGAATGAAAGGTATGGATGAATGAGGAAGATACTAATTGAAATAAAGGATTCTAAAAAGGCAATTAAGTTATAGACAAGACCATGAGCCATTTTAGGCATAGGTTATTAATACATGCTGCAGTCTCCTGCCCCATTCTTTGTTATAGAGGACTGCCAAGAGCACTTTTCCATTTGCTAAAGTATGCGGGCTCCAGAGCCCGTCAGTGACCTTGTCTTAGAAAAAAACAAAGGGTGGAGGGCGGTGGAGGGCCATGCTGCTGCTCTTAGGGTGGCTTTCTTGTCCAGTTTATAGAAGGGTCACCATAACACTACATGTCTTCTAAGGTCTAGAGGATTGGTGAGAATACATTTGTGGTGCATCTTACAATGGTATATGTGAAACTTAGTAAATGTAGAATGTAAATGTCTAGACACAATAGCTCTGAAATTGCCAGGAAGGGTATGTTAACCAGTGTGATATAAATGTGTCAACCGGTCTGTGAAACTAGTGTATAATGCCCCATGATCATACCAATGTACATAGCTATGATTTAATTAAAAAATAAATTAATTAATTAAAAAAAAAAAGGCTACATCACGTAACCCTGATCCTATACCACAGTTCTAAATAACAATCTGAAATTATTGAATCTCATCTAATTCCAGGAGCTACAGCATCCCAGAGAGGGTTCCTTTGACTAAGTCATCCATCCAAAATGGGTGTACCTTTGTAATTTATGCAAATTCACACTGCTTTTCACGCAGTGGTATGAGATATGCTGGGGTAGTCTGAATTTTTTTTTTTTTTAAAGAGACAGCACCTCACTTTTATCACCCTTTGTAGAATGCTGTGGCATCACAGCTCACAGCAACCTCCAACTCTTGAGCTTAGGTGATTCTCTTGCCTCAGCCTCCCAAGTTAGTCTGGATTTTATCTGAAATTTGTTTCATTTGGCCATCCAATGTTATGAACTTGGTGATTTGAATCTTTATCCAGAGTTCTCTAGTCTCCACTTTTTTCACACCTGGTCCCTGGGGTTTTTGCAATTATAGCTATGGAATGCTTTGCTGCGTTCTTCTGACATGTTTTCACAGAGTATAGCAATATCTCCTCTGTGGTACCTTCTTTGTCTAAGTAGGTTCCACAGGGTATACTGGAAAGGGAACTACAGTGGGAGTCAAAGACCCTAGCAGGGGACTTGTCTTTACTTAAGGGAGGTAGGAAAGTCACTTTGTGAGTCTGGTCCTTATTTCTCTTCTCTGTAGTTTGTGTTAGTCCCAATCACTGTTGGAAAGGGAAAGGAAAGATGAAAGACTCCATTTCCCGAGAAGACATCAGTGAGTGGAAGTAGCTCTTTGAGCAGACGGGGCTGGACATTTTTATATTCTGGCGGGGTCTTTAATAATGGTATCCACATGAGTTCCTGAAGCATGGTCTAGAGAATGAAATCCAACCTCCCTTAGTAAATCTATGGAGAAGCCAAAGGTAGAGCTCTTGGGGGTCAGTGAGGAAGGAGAGGGAATATATGTACCTTTAAAGGTTTGTTATTTGGAAAATTAATGCGTTTTAAAGAATAAACAATGAAAAAACAAAATTAAAGAAAAAACAAAAATTTTTTTTTTTTTTTTTAAAGTGAATCTTGCCCAAAACTCTGATGTCTGCAATAAGAGATCATTGTTCCAGCCAAGTGGTCAGAAGCCTCTTTGGCATTGTGGAGCCTGCCTTCCCAACAGAACAAATGTCTTTCACAAAGGGGTGAAAGTTAGTTCTTGGGAAAGAAGGATAAAAAAAATCTTAGTCTTTTCATGCATAAACACAGATGTGCATATAGTATATAAACAGACATATGGCATATCTATGGGATTAAAATGCCAAAGGACAAGGGTCAATAGAAAAGGATACCTAAAACATGTCCTTAGTGAGAAATTTTTGAAATGTTTTGGAAAACAATGCTGTAGAGCTACCCATTTGCAGGTGGGAAAGAGGAAGAACACACAGAGGATGCAGTGAGCACGTAGAGAGATTGAGCCCCGTATGTGGTGGTATAAGCTACTCTTTGCATAAACATAGTTGACTTTGTTTGTAGGACAGCTTATGTTTATTCTGTGAAGACTTAAATCTATCAACTCCAACTAATATTTCTCTTCTCCATGATGACATTTTTAATACAAATGATCCAATTTACCTCTTAGAGATACTACCTTTTTTTTTCTTTTACATAAATTCATTTCCCACATATTGTTGAGCAACTACTGTGTTGCTAAGCACTCATCCATGCAGTGGTGGATAGACTAGGTCATCTGTTCATGCAGTAAAAATTCTAGAAACAAAAATAAACAAGTAAATAACTAAGTGGATGAAATGGTTTTAGGCAGTAATCACTCCAATAAGGGAATCCCACAGCTGCGCACTAGAGAGTGACTTGGGCACTGGGAGTGGGACGCTGTTGGTTAATTTAAATACAGTGGTCAATGAACTCTCTCTAAATAGAAGCAACTCTCATTTCACAAATGATTATTTGTCCTTTTAAATAAATTTTAAAAAGGCTGAAAGAGAAAAAATAGGCCAGTTATGTTCTGCCATTATTTCATTCATTCATTCATTTCTGTGAAAACCACACACTGATTTCTAGGCAACAGGTGTTTATTTACTAACTTATTTAAACAACAAATATTTATTGAATACCCAGTAGGTGCTCTCTTGTCGATATTTGTGGCAATAAGTGAAAGAAACAAATATCCTGATTGCCAGGAATGTGGTTCTGATTTTGTTAAATTGCAATATTTATTAGAAATCTAAATATATACGGTGAGTGGGCAATAGTGTATACCAGTCTAGATTTTGTGAAAGAGACAGGGCCAGGGAGACTCAATTTGAGACCCATTAATATAGAGATAATATGTAAAGTATCGTTTTGGATGAGTTCATCAAGGGAGTGAGCCAAGAAAAGTGAAGAGACTTAAAGATTGACTTTGGGGCACTTCAACATTATGAGGTTAGAAAAGAAAAGGAGCAAGCATGTGATTCTATGTTCAGGGGGTGGCATAAAAGGAAAACCAAAGAAATGTGTTTGGTAGGAGTATATCAAGGATGTAGAAAAACCAATTGTGTAAAATGCTGCCACCGGGTCAAGTAAAAAGAGGACTGAGAATAGACTACAAAATGTAGCAACATGGAGGTCATTCGTGACTTTGATCTAAGCAGTTTCAAAAAAAAACCTGATTGGAATGGTTTTATTTATTTATTTTTTTCAGGTTAATATGAGGGTATAAATGATTAGGTTACATTGTTTGTGTTTGTCAGCCGAAGTCCAAGTTATAGTTGAGCCCTGTTATCTGTTTGCTTTAGTTTTTGTGCCCTTAACTGTGCAAAAGCTTTTTAGCTTGATCATGCCTCGTTTATTTATTTTGGGTGTTACAGCAATTGCCAATAGGGACTTCTTCATAAAATCTTTTCTCAGCTCAATATCGTCAGGGTTTTTTTCCCACATATTCTTCTAGAGTTTTTATCATTTCATGTCTGAAATTTAGATCTTTTATCCAGCAAGAGTTAATCTTTATAAATGGTAAGAGGTGCAGTCTTTTGCTTTCAGTACTGTCCAGTTTCAGTCTTTTACATGTGGTTGCCCAGTTCTCCCAGCACCATTTATTAAATAGAGATTATTTTCCCCAGCGTATGCTTTTGTTTGGTTTATCAAACATCAGATGGTGACATGAGTCTGGTTTCATCTCTAGATTCTCTATTCTATTCCATAGATCTACATCTCTATTTTTGTGCCAGTAAAATTTTTGTGCTGTTCTGATCACTAAACACTTATAACCTGAAGTCTGATAACATGATAGCTCCAGAATTGTTTTTATTTCTTAGATTGTATTGACTATTTGGGTTTTTTTCAAAACTATATTTAATGCAATCCCCATTAAAGCACCAATGTCATCCTTTGAAGAACTTAAAAAAATAGTACTTTGTTTCATATGAGTGGAATAGTTTTAAGAGAGAGTGTTAGGAGCATAATCAAAGACAATGAGTACAGACATGTTTTTAGAAGAATTTTATTGCAAAAGGCAGCAAAGAAATAGTCTTGAAGCTGACAAAATAAATTGGGTAAAGAGAAGAGTTGTTAAGATGGGAGTAATAATAGCATTTTTGTGTATTGATGAGCAAGATTGGAATAGTGAGTGAAAATAGTATGATATTAGGGAACATCAATTTCTGCAGAGTTATTCTTAACTAGATGAGAGAAACTAGAATTTAGTATGCACAGGGAAAAACTTTCCTTGGGAAAGAGCATGGCTATTTTGTCTATGGTTGAGGATGTGGGTTCAGATGCTGGGGTGGGGTGGGGAGCTGTGCTGAAGGGCATTAGTGGGTGTTCTCTCATTGCTGCTTTGATTCTCCCAGTGAAGTAAGGCACACCAAGAAAGGGTCATGCTCCATGACACTTGTAAGCTGTATGAGCTGAAGTAAGCAATTCAACATCTTTGAGTCTCAGGTTCCTTATCTGTAAAAGGGGAATAAAAATATTTGTGTCTAGTACAGTAATAATGAACAAGGGCAACGTTACATCAGAAAGTACTAGCCTGATACCTGCATTAGCAATTGATGTTGGCCCAAATTGACCTCAGTGGGAGTGTAAAAACCCCGGCATTTAAAATGGCATGTGCTGCACAGAAGTCAGTCATGTGGGGTCTTGCTTTAGTACAGGGAGGCAGCTCTGAGCAAACAGCAGATGAAACGAAGCCAAGAATAACTTAATTAGTAAGAAGTGCATTTACATTTATAAAAGAATTGCTCTATTTGTCATGTGACCTTTGACCAAGGAGAGCTTGCTAACATGTTTTAACCATAATCTTCTCACACACTTGTTGATACCTCCAGGTTTGGAGTGACGATAATCCACTAAACACAGGGAGAAAACAAATGCCAATGTTCAGTCTCCTGTCCCAGGCTAAGTGTTCCAGGCATCAGAGATATCACCCTGATTAAAGTGTCAAATGGTCCTTAATCACCTTAAAATAAAATGTGACCAGGCTACACCAAGAAAAGGACATCCCTGTCACCTTTTCTCTTTTCCCCATAATGGCAGTATCTATCTGCTCTATTCTAGATAATACGAATGTCTATTCATATTGTGAGAACAATGAGATGAGTTGCTTTTGACAGATCTTATTATGTTAGAAAACACTGCTCTAAAATTAACACAGACTCTTATTAAAGTGATTATGCAAAACTTCTCTGGTGCCTGGGATTTTCACCAGGCAAATTTCTTTCTAATATCCTTCCTTACCCCTTTTACTCTTTGTATATAGTTTTAAATTGGATCATTATGTAAGGATCTAGTAATTATAACCAATGCCAGACAGGCAACAATGTTTATCCATTATCTATGTTTGCCGTCACTTATCTAGTCCTAATCTAAGCCAATACTGAAACTACAGCTCAGGGCCTATGGCTCTTTACGAATAAAGTCATTTTCTCTATCTTTAATCCTAGAAAGTCAACCCTATGGGAGAAGGAATTTGCACTGTTCAAAGAGTTCTTTTTTAATTATCCAGAATTATTTTCTGGTACCCAGAACATTACCTGGTAAATAGTAAATACTAATAAATATTGATTGGGTAAGTTGATGTTAATTAATAGTTGTCTGGGGAAATTATGCTTCCCATTAAAGGTCATTTATGACAAATCATGAGAAAATCTGCCTTTACGTCAGATTTTTTTAAATAACCCATCTCCAATGGGTTAGGCTCTGTACAACAAGTTCTCTCCACCTTATTAAAATTTTAAGTTACTAATAGTTTCCCCATTTTTCTTTTTCTTTTCTTTTCTTTTTTTTTTTACAGTTTTTGGCCAAGGCTGGGCTTGAACCCACCACCTCTGGCATATGGCGCTGGCACCCTACTCCTTTGAGCCACAGGCGCCACCCAGTTTCCCCATTTTTCAACTGAATGAACTCTGAAGAAGATAAATGTCAAAAGGATAACATTTTTCCAAGAAACACTCAAAATCATGATTTTTAAAGTATTTACAGTCAAAACCATAATTTTAAAAGTATTCATGTTCCTGTCATTTATGAGACTTGAATTTTTTACTGTGGAAAATTATGTTTGTCCCAAATTGGAATATGGAACAAGTTCAAACTAGTGAAGTAAAATAAGAAAACAAAATATTATCTAGTGACTTTAATTTTGACATCAAAAAGTTGCCAGTTATCACCTGAGAGTCAGTCAAGACTCTCAGATGATTGCCAAAAGGGTAATCAACATTATTATTTAGAGTAAAGGTTATAAAATCAAATGCCTATAGAGAATACACAGATGACCATAAAAGTCATTTTGAATATAGAAAAATAGTTTGGGCTGGAAATTTGGTGAACTGGCACATTCCTTATCTAAAAGCATGCAAATCCCTCCTTAAAAAAAAAACTACTTTAACATGCACTAAACATATGCACAATTAAATCTAGCTTTTTACATAATTAATGTTATTGTATTATGAGCAATGTGTAAGATAGGAGTGGTCCCAGTAAGACCACATAAGAAACAAAATTATTTACTTAGAGAGAGACAAAGAGGTTGCATTCCTATACTCCTAATTGTTTACTTAGAGAGAGACAAAGAGTTTGCATTCCTATACTCCTTTCAAAGTTAAAGCCTCCAATTTTAATAATGGAGACAGGTTCAATAAGAATCTCTTGAGTAGAGAACTCCATTGCTACTGCTCTATGCCCAAAGAACAGAGTTCAAGGTCAGGTAGAGAACATGCATTTTTAAAAGATAAGAAGTATACAGGAAAACAAACATGTTAGTATTAAGAGATTATATTATTTAGAATATGTGGGCTTTATAATAAGCAAGAAATTGAAGTAAAAAAATGAAAATATGCATGAAAGTGTTCACATTATAGTTATTTGTTTTCTCAGATTCATCTGGTTCTGGAGAGGGATGGGAACAAAGCAATGAAATCTTCACTGCCTGGGCCTGGAGGGCAGTGTGCAGACCTGATACCACATTAGAATTACATGGGAGATCTTTAAAACTACTTGTTTCTTACTTCACACACAAACACACACACACACACACACACACACACACACACTCCTCTCCTGAAATTTTGGTCTGCTAGGTCTGCAGTGGGAACTCTGTTTTCAAAATGTACATGGTTGTACACTATTATTTGCATGACTTTATTTAAAGCAATATAGTCTTTCCAAATACTGAAAATTCATCTTCAAAATTTTTCGAAGCAAAAACTAAAACAACCCAAGGTAGGAGAAGGATAACTCCCATAGCAATAATGATGTAAAGAAGAATTATGGAAGAAAATGATTGAGAAGTTGTCACTGAAATATTAATAACAAATGTCATTTTAAGAGAAGCCGGAGTATACAAACATTTGGAGGGAGAAGGATTTTGATTTTATCCATTCATTAAACTCATGTGTCTTTAGTGTTACTCAGATTGTCTGTTGAAGGATTTAGAATATATAAATATGTGGTCTTTGTTAAATTCATAGTCTCAAAGCAAAGATGGCAAGTTTCAACCCACAGGCTGCCACAATTTAATTGTCAGTGGTTGCTTGGATCCTCTGTTGACAGATTGCATGAGACTCTGGCTGGGCTCAGAAGTAAAGTATGCAGTAATTGATTAGTGATGTCTGACATGAAACTGGAGATGATGAGTGTGGTTGTACCCATGAGCTAGGTTCTCTTTTCCCAAGGTACTCTTATTTTTGTATTTGGAAAATACATCAAGGTGTTTTTTAAAATGCCCTACCTTTGCCTTTCAAATGGATGTATTTTAAATTGCCCTGGCACCCAGCACAATTCTAGGAAAATGTCAGTGCTGAGTAATTGTGCCTACTCGAACTGATACCTTCCATTTAATTCTTAAAGGCAATCATACAAATTCTACAAGCTCACATATCCTTGGAGAGAGCCACAGTTCCTTTTTCTGTGTCTGAGCAAATATATGTTTTAGAGTGCGTGTTAAGCAGTAAATATTTACAGGCTGGATAGTCAGTATTGTTACATGGCTAGTTGAGCATCATTGAGCCATGTGGTAATTTGTAGGATGATGGAGGCAGCTGTCTCTGTTGTAGACCATCACAAAATGATGGCTGGGAATAGATAGCTGAATGCTAGAAGAAAAAGAGAGTAAATTCTCATTGTGCAGAGATTCAAGCTAGATTCAAGACTGAAGACAAGTTGAACCAGAAACTATGAAGCAAAGGCAAAAGGCCTGATTGACCTGTGATATTATTTTTCTACTCTCTTACTTGACAATAACCTCAGAGTCCAGGATGCCTGAAGTTTACTCAGACACCTTAGGCTTCTGTTCACTTCTTAATGTGCATTATAACCCATTGAAAAACTTACTTAGGCTCAAGAGCATGTCTGATTTTCAAATACCAATATTGTTGCTTGAGGAAATCCAGAAAAATATTATGCCATTGTAAAAATATATTTCACCCTTAACTAGATTTTAATGTTGTGTTTCAGCTCCACGGAGGTGGCTATGCCACTTATCCACATATACTGGCTCATATGCATATCAGCTTGTACTTGGCAATGTTGTGATAATTACATGTGTATACTTTCACCTGATTAGGTTGTGTCTTACTGAAGAACATGTAAAATAGAATTTGATAATTCTCTCGAGGCTGTAAAAAGTGATTTAGTTCTTTAAATTTCAATTGCCTTTTCCCCCATCTCTTTCTTTCATGTTTACATCAGTTGTTTCTGGTTAATGATACAATTGAATTACTAAGAAACACCATGATCAAATTTTCCAAAGAACAGAGAAGCAAAACATGGTAAAGAAAGACGTATTTTAAGCAGGAAATGCCTAGTGCAACTATAGTCAGGTTAACCTCTATGATAGATGGTCTCCTCTAGTCTACCAAAGGGGTCTACATTTAGGCCCAGTTGCAGATGATGCAAAATTAGGCTTACCCAGCTAAAGAAAATTTTTCCAGCTAAAGAAAATTTCACTTGTATGTGGGTCCCATGTACAGAAGTAAGCCAGGAGAAGCAGATTTCCAGAAGGGGACAGGGATGCAGGATAGTTGCATTATGCTAATTTAATGAAGACCAAATTGTAACTTGGTTTTAGATGTTACCAAATTATTCCTTCATTTTTCTGGGATAGTCCTTTGAAACACTTGGGAAATTTAGTGAGCTTCTTCCTTGAGCAACAATATATATCTTCCCTTCTAGAATACTTGGAAGATAGTTGTTTGAAAAACGTTAGGATTCAAACAATCTGCCAACAATAAGGTCTAATTAATGAATAAATGGAAATCATAAAGTAATGAGTATTAATATATATCCAATGTAGAAACAGGAGGGAAGTAAGTAAGCTCCTCTTTCTGGATTTCAGGGTCTGTCACAGTCCAGCCCCATTCTTTTATTGGTTTGAGTTTCCACTATCCTAAAGGTAGCCTCGCTGACACCTACTGGCTAAACATACTCAGAAGGTCAGTTCCTCAAATTTGAATTTGTTTTCAGACTTTTTCTCCATTATTTCTTATTCGCTTCCTTATCTCACAGCATTTAATAAAATTTCAGTAAGGAACTTATAGGTATGTTTGTAAAAATAATATAAAGCTATATAAATGAACTTAGAAGATATACAGGTTTAAAATTCAGTCCTGTTACATCTTAACTGTATGATTTTAGGAAGGTCTTTTTTATCTTTGTGGATCTCCATTTCTTTGTTGGAAAGATGAAGCTCATAATTTCTGCCTTACCAAACACACCTTATAAAAGGTAATTATAATTATTATTGTTGTGTGAGTTTCTCTTAATGTCAGGAGATACCCTATTGTCTGTGACTATGGTCTGTGTACTTATTGCTCTGATCACATTCATTCACCCATTCCTCATTTATTTTAAGGAGCACTAAAAGTCAACCACCCATTTGATCCTGCAATCCCATTACTAGGTATCTACCCAGAGGATCAAAAAATTATTTTACCACAAGAACATTTGCACCAGATGTTTATTGCAGCTCACTTAACAATTGCCAAAACATGGATGCAACCCAAGTGCCCATCTACCCCTGAATGGATTAACAAGCTGTTTTATACATACTCCATGGAGTACTATTCAGTCATAAGAAAAGATGGAGACTTTACATCTTTGATGTTTATCTCAAAGGAGTTGAAGCACATTCTTCATAGTAAAGTAGCTCAAGAATGAAAAAGAAAAAGTATCCAATGTACTCAATACTAATATGAAACCAACTTATAAACAACTACAAACTTACTGTATATACTCGAGTAGAAGCCAAGGTTTTCCAGCACAAATTCGAGTATATACGGTATATGAAAGAAAAAACATAAATCTAGTCTAGTGAAGGGGAGGGAAGAAAGGAGGCAGAGGGAGGGCAACTGGTGTGATCTCACTTAAGGTGCATGTGAGGGTGCTCAGTATGCCCCTTGAGTGAAGGGTTCAATTACAACTTGAAGTTTACCTTAGAAATACAAATAGTGTAACCTAAACATCTGTACTTCTATATTAATTTCTAATAAAATAAAAATAAAGCAATAAAACAAGCACTTATTATTTGAAAATATTTATATAAATCAATAAAACATACATTATTCAAAAATCATCTACTAAGTTAATTAATGCTTATAAAAATGCAATTTTCAAAGAAGCAAACTTTATAGTATGTACTTCAAAACATAGTTAGTTGATAATCTAAAATAATTTCTCCAACATTTTATTGGATAAAATGAGATTTGGCACCAGATTATAGTGCTATAAATATTTGCTTTTATTTTGAACATAAACACTCTTAGTCAATTATTCCCAATAGAGCTTTCATTCTGAAGTACATTTACATAAATATTTCTGGCATTTTGTACTTTACTATGGTAGCTACTTCAAATTTAATTACCATTATTAGGATTCTACTAAAAATAAATAGCTATTCCTTTTTCAAAAGCATTTTAACTTTCTTTTATTTTTATTTTCTTCCTAAATAAATTGTATGTTTCCCATGATTAACAAGTATAATCTGACTGTGATTGGTCAAATACAATATATATATTTTTTAATTCAATATGTGACATAGGCTTTGTGTAAATCTCCTCTGACTGGACAACTAGTTTTGTTGCCCTTTTTTGTCTCTAACACTTACAACAATTTATATCTTTCGTGATATTTGACAATTAGCTTTCAATGATATATTAAATTTTTTTAAATTTTATTGTTTTATTAAATCATAGCTGTGTACAATAATGTAATCATGAGGTACAATGTGCTGGTTTTATATACACTTTGAAATATTTTCATCGAACTGGTTAACATAGCCTTCATGGCATTTCTTAATTATTGTGTTCAGACTCTTATATTCTACATTTAGTAAATTTCACCTGTACCCTTCTAAGATGCACCATAGGTGTGGATCCACTAATTACTCCCTACATCCATTCTCCCCTCTCCCCTCCCCTCCTTTGCCCCTTTCCCAATATTCTTGGTGCTGAAATTGGGTTATAGCTTTCATATGAAAGCTATACATTAGTTTGATATTAGGGCTGAATACATCAGGTACTTTTTCTTCCATTATTGAAATACCTTGCTAAGAAGAATATTTTCCAGCTTCATCCATGTAAACATGAAAGAGGAATAGTCTCCATCTTTCTTTATGGCTGCATAATATTCCATGGTGTACATACATCAAAATTTATTAATCCATTCATGAGTCGATGGGCACTTGGGCTTTTTCCATGATTTATCGATTATGAATTGGGATTCAATAAACATACTGATACAAATATCTTTGTTATAATGTGATTTTTGGTTTTCTGGATAAATACCTAGTAGAGAAATTATAGGATTGAATGGCAGTTCTATTTTTAGATCTCTAAGTATTCTCCAAATATCTTTTCAAAAGGAACATATTAGTTTGCATTCCCATCAGCAATGTAGAAGTGTTCCCTTTTCTCCACATCCATGCCAAAATCTCTGGTTTGGGGATTTTGTGATGAGGGCTAATCTTACTGGAGTTAGATGATATCTCAAAGTAGTTTTGATTTGCATTTCTCTGATGATTAAGGATGATGAGCATTTTTTCATGTGTCTGTAGGCTGTGCACCTGTCTTCTTCAGAGGAGTTTCTCTTCAAGTCCCTTGCCCAACCTGCAATGGGATCACTTGTTCTTTTCTTGCTAATACATTTGAGTTCTCTGTGGATTCTGGTTATTAAACCTTTGTTGAAGACATACCATGCAAATATCTTCTCCCATTCTAAGGGCTATCTGCTTGCTTTATTTACTGTGTTCTTGGCTGTGCAGAAGTTTTTTAGTTTGATCAGGTCCTAGTAGTGTATTTTTGATGCTGCTTCAATTGCCCGGGGAGTCCTCCTCATAAAATGTTCACCCAGGTCGATCCCTTCAACAGTTTCCCCTGGACTTTCTTCTGGTATTTTTATAGTTTCATGTCTTAAGTTTAAATCTTTAATCCAGTGAGAGTCTATCTTAATTAAAGGTGAAAGGTGTGGGTCCAGTTTCAGTCTTCTACAGGTTGCCAGCCAGTTCACCCAGCACCATTTGTTAAATAGGGTATCTTTTCCCCACTGAATGTTTTTAAATGGCTTGTCAAAGATCAAATAACAGTAAGTAGCTGGGTTCATTTCTTGGTTCTCTATTCTCTTCCATACATCTACCTCTCTGTTTTTGTGCCAGTACCATGCTATTTTGATCACTATCAATTTATAGTATAGTCTGAGGCCTGGTAGTGTAATTCCTCCTGCTTTGTTTTTATTTCTGAGTAGTGTCTTGGCTATTCGAGTTTTTTTCTGAATCTATATAAAATGAAGTATTATTTTTTTAGAGATCTTTAAAGTATGACAGTGGAGCTTTGATAGGGATTGCATTAAAATTGTATATCTCTTTGAGTAGTATAGATATTTTGACAATGTTGATTTTTCCTAGCCATGAGCATGGTATGTTTTTCCATTTGATAACATCTTCAGCTATTTCTTTTCTGAGAGTTTCACAGTTCTCTTTATACAGATCTTTCACATCCTTTGTCAGGTAACTCCCAAATATTTCATCTTCTTTGGTGCTACTGTAAACGGAATAGAGTCCTTGATTGTTTTTTCAGCTTGGCTATTGTTGGTATATATACAGGCTACAGATTTATGAATGTTGATTTTGTAACCTGAGACACTGCTGTATTTCTTGATCACTTCTAAGAGTTTGTGGTAGAATCCCTGGTATTTTCCAGATATACAATCATATCATTTGTGAAGAGTGAAAGTTTGACATCTTGTGTCCCTATCTGGATACCCTTGATCACCTTTCTTCCCCAATTGCCATGGCTAAAACTTCCATTACAATGTTAAAGAGCAGTGGAGACAATGGGCAGCCTTGACTGGTTCCTGATCTGAGTGGAAATGGTTTCGATTTAATTCCATTCAATATGATATTGGCTGTAGGTTTGTTGTAGATAGTCTCTATTAGTTTAAGAAATGTCCCTTCTATACCAATTTTCTTAAGTGTTCTGATAATAAAGGGATACTGGATATTATCAAAAGCTTTTTCTGCATCAATTGAGAGAATCATATGGTCTTTGGTTTTTAATTTGTTTATGTGCTGAATTATATTTATAGATTTACATATACTGAACCAGTCTTGAGACCCAGGGATAAAACCCACTTGTCATGGTATATAATTTGTTTGATGTGTTGCTGGATTCTGTTTGCTAGAATCTTGTTGAATATTATTGCATCAATATTCATTAGTGATATTGGTCTATAATTTTCTTTTTTTGTTGGGTCTTTTCCTGGTTTGGGGATCAAGGTGATGTTTGCTTCATTAAATGGGTTGGGTAGTATTCCTTTTTCTATATTTTAAGAAAGTTTGAGTCATATAGGTACTAGTTCCTCTTCAAAAGTTTTGTAGAATTCTGATGTGAAGCCATTTTGTCCCGGGCTCTTCTTTTAAGGGAGATTTTGTGTAGTTGATGCTATTTCAGAACTTGATATAGACCTGTTCAACATTTTCACTTCATTCTGGCTAAGTCTTGGGAGGTGGCATGCTTCCAAGTATTCATCAATTTTCTTTAGATTTTTGTATTTCTGAGAATAAAGTTTCTTGTGGTATTCACTAAGGATTTTTTGAATTTCTGAGGAGTCTGTTGTTATTTCATCTTTACCATTTCTGATTGATGAAATTATAGATTTCACTCCTTTTTTTTCCTGATTAGGTTAGCCAAAGGTTTATCTATTTTATTGACCTTTTCAAAAAACCAACTTTTGGATTTAATGTTCTGTTATATAATTCTTTTGTTTTCAATTCACATAATTCTGCTCTAATTTTGGTTATTTCTTTTCTTCTACTGGTTTTGGGGTTAGAATGTTCTTCCTTTTCCAATTGCTTGAGCTGTCCCATTAAGTTTTTAACTTCATCTCTTTTCATTCTCTTGAGGAAGGCTTGCAATGCTATAAATTTCCCTCTTAGGACTGCCTTTGCAGTATCCCAGAGGTCCTGATTATTCATGTCTTCATTGTATTTTTCTTCCAAAAATTTGTTAATTTCATTCTTAATCTCATCTATGACCCAGCTATCATTCAGAATGAGATTATTTAGTTTCCATATTTTTGTATGAGTATGCAGATTCTTGTTGTTACTGAGTTCCACTTTTATTCCATGATGGTTTGAGAAGATGCAAGGAAAATTTTCTATTCTTTTAAATTTGCTGAGGTTAGATTTGTGATCTAAGATTTGATTGATTTTGGAGTATGTACCATGGGCTGATAAGAAGAATGTGCATTCAGTTTTGTTAAGATGAAATGTTCTGTAGATCTCTGTTAAATCCAAATGTTGTATGGTTAAGTGTCAATCTAAAATTTCTTTGCTTAACTTCTTATTGGAGGATCTATCCAACACCTGAAGGAGTATTAAAATCTCAGACTACTATAGAGCTGGAGGAAATCAAGTTGCTTGTGTCTGTTAGAGTTTCTCTTATAAATTGAGGTGCTATTTGGTTGGGTGCATAAATATTAATAATTGAAATCTCATCATATTATTACCTTTAACAAATATGAAGTGACCCTCCTTATCCTTCCTTACTTTTGTTGGTTTAAAGCCTATTGTATCTGCAAATAGAATTGCAACACCTGCTTTTTTCTGTTTTCCATGTGCCTGGAATATAGATGACCATCCCTTCACTCTGAGTCTATATTTATCTTTTAAGGTAAGATGATATTCTTGTATACCATAGATATCTGGCCTGAGGTTTTGTATCCAGTCACCCAGCCTGTGCCTCATTAGAGGGCAATTTAAGCCATTCACATTAATTGAGAATACTGATTGGCATGCTAGAATTTTGGGTATTGAGTTTTTCAAAAGACCAGTGGACATTTTTAATCCTTTTGCCACTGTGGAAGTTGGAATTTCATCCAAAATTTCAGAGTGAGTTTACTTTTGTGGTGGAGAATTGCACTGGTCAGTATGGAGGATAGATCTGAGGATACCCTGGAGAGCTGCCAGACCTCACCCTATAGAGATACCAGAGCTTCAGAACAGTAGCAACAAAGGGGCAGTGGCTGAGGGAGAAATTGTTTTGCTGTCTGGATATCCTCAAGTTTAGATTGAGCTCAGGTTGAACTTTCTTCAGCTGCCATTGAGTGCCTGAGGCAGGCAGACCTCAACTTCCCCTGCTGGATGGTGGCAGACTGTGGTAACCACGAGGAGGAAGAGGCAGTATCCTTATTTTGACTCTGGCAGGCACATAGCCCTGGCACATTTGCTTATTGGACAGAACGAGGCTACAGAGACTGGGTTAACAAAGACTGCCAGTGGGGCTACCAGAGACTGGAGTGACCAGAGTCTGGTGGTGAAGGGTGAGCAAGGTGGGAAAAAGGCATCAACCCCTTTTCTCCAAACCTCCTACTGGATGGGCCTTTCTGACTCCTCAGAGCCCCGGAGGTGCTCAAATCACACTTGAGCTAACAGTAGACTCCTAATATCTAGTTGCTGGAGACCTTTTGAACTCTCTAGCTAGAGATTGGGTGCTGTTTGAGACAATTGGTTTGGAACTCTTGAACTGGACAAATCACCCAAGGACCCCCATGGTGATACTCTGGTTTTGCTGTAGTGGAAAGGTTTGATTGCCCTCTTCCAGATATTACCGGTGGGAGGTGTCCTAGTTGCTTGTATTTCTCTAAAGCTGAGACTGCAACCCAGAGTCACTGATTCACTAGGATAAGAGAGAGATCAGCTGAATACAGGACAGAGCCACCTACCCCCACTACACCAAGCAGGCCTCTAATGTCACAGACTGTAGTACTGTACAGGTCCTTTGAAAAATTGTAGAGAAAACACTGCTGTCACTAGTCCAAGTTCCTTGGTGAAGGGCTGGTCAACCACAACCCCAGAAGTCTCCAATCCAATTTCACCTTACCTGCTCATCTAGCTAAACACTGAAAAACAATCATGGGGTAGAATCAGTGGAAAAACTCTGGCAACGTGAATAACCAG
>CAUYPK010045170.1:0-16892 GCA_963574355.1 Loris lydekkerianus
TCCTGAAATGTGCCTGTGTTATTCTTTAAGAATGGCCATAGGATGTTTACATGGATGGAGCTGGAACATATTCTTCTTAGTAAAGTATCTCAAGAATGGAAGAAAAAGTACCCAATGTACTCAGCCCTACTATGAAACTAATTTATGGCTTTCACAGGAAAGCTATAACCCAGTTATAACCTAAGAATAGGGAGAAGAGGGAAAGGGAGAGGAGGGGGGCGGAGGGAGGATGATTGGTGGGATTACACCTTGGTGCATCTTATAAGGATATATGTGAAACTTAGTAAATGTAGAATGTAAATGTCTTAACACAATAACTAAGAAAATGCCAGGAAGGCTGTGTTAACCAGTGTGATGAAAATGTGTCAAATGGTCTATAAAACCAGTGTATGGTGCCCCATGATTACATTAATGTACGCAGCTATGATTTAGTTAAAAAAAAAAAAAAGAAGAGTGGCCATAGGATATCAATAGATAGGAAGTGAAAAAAAGTATTCTCTGGTTAAGTTAGTTTAGAAAGTGTTGGGTTTTATAGGTTTCTGTTTGCCTTTTTGGTTTTGGAGGGGGTTAGTTGCAGGACTTCTCTGTGCCGTTATTAACTTTATGTATACAAATCATCAAGAAATCTATACATTAGTCTGCATTTCTCAAACTTACATGATCACAGAACCCATTTTATACAGAACTTCTTACCAGATTCCTGTTATGGAAGCATCATTTTGGGAAATGCTGTATTGCTCCATTTTAAACTTCCTTTTTTTGTTTTTATCAGAACCAAGATCATTATGCAGTTCTTGGACTTGGACATGTAAGATACAAAGCTACACAGAGACAGATCAAAGCAGCTCGTAAGTACTTAAATTATTTTGAAGTAATCAAATATCTGGCGTAGGAAATGCTATCCTTTTGAAAAATACACAGTATCACAATCTATAGCCATAAAGCTACATTTATGGCATTTGTTATGTTGTCATAACAATGTAAAATCATAGTCTCCTTTATCTTTAGAACCAGAGAAAAGCAGTTTCATGTATGGACTTTCCCGTTAGGCATAAGAATCAGGGTATATGTGTGGTGTGTGTGTATATGTATATCAGGTTAAAGAACATCCTTCTAATTGGAAGAAAAAAATAATATTTCACCTCTGGAGGTATAGGCAGCTGCTTAGTTGAAATTGCCTTGTTACTTAAATTTTTCAATGTTATTTTGTGGTCTTAGGTCACACCTTTTTGATACCACCCTATCTTCTGTTAACCTTGTGCTTCATTGTTATTTTCATTGACAAGGTCAAAATTGTTGGGGGTGGGGGAGAATATTGGTAACCTAGTCTTCATATGCCTTATAAGACAGCATCTCTTAATGTTCCTAAATGTCCTGTCCTTTGCATTCCTGTGGATATAATTTCTTATACACATTTGGTTCACCTGATGAGTAAAGCTTAGTAGAAGAGGTGAAGGTGATTAGTTTTCTGTGTTTTATCTTAGGAGAATGTTCTGCCCTCCACTCTAGAGAATGGATATTGAGGTCAGAAGAGGTAAGATTGTGGCCATATGGAAAAGGAGTAGGGAGGGCCAGTTGAGAAGAGAAGTATTATACCTGAAGGAAGATGACTGGACAAAACCCCCCCTGTTGAAAAATACTAATCAAGACTTACTATAGTAGATAAACTCAGAATTTTCCCCATTAATGCTTACATTTAGGAAAATCACAGGAAATACTTTTTTTAACAAAGTAATTTATCAGACCATTTTAGACCTATTGGATTTCTTAAAAGGCTGGCATGATTTTACACAGAGCATATGAATAGTTATTCCAATATACATAAATAGAAAAGTCCACTTGCCATGTAAAAGTGCTTACAAAGTTTAACTATGTGAAAGAAAGGCATGCAAATACTAAATATATCTTCATATATATAAATCTGTGAAAGAATTAGGAATACTTGGCTCAGCACTTGTAGCTCAGTGGCTAGGGCACCAGCCACATACACCAGGCCTGGCAGGTTCAAACCCAGCCCAGGCCTGCCAGACAACAATGGCATTTACAAAAAAAAAAAAAAAAAATAGGTGGGCCTTGTGGCAGGAACCTGTAGTCCCAGCTACTTGGGAGGCTGAGGCAAGAGAATTGCTTCAGCCCAAGAGTTTGAGGTTACTGTGAGCTGTGATGCCATGGCACTCTACCAAGGGTGACATAGTAAGATTGTTTCAAAAAAAAAAAAAAAAGAATTAGGAATGCTTTAGAATTAGCAAAATAGTTGGTGTTTTAAGATCAAGGAATTCTGGCTCAGCGCCTGTGGCTCAAGTGGCTGAGGCGCCAGCCACATACACCTGAGCTGGCAGGTTCAAATCCAGCCCAGGCCTACCAAATTTTTTTGGTGAGGTCTGTGCCAAAAAAAATAGCCAGGCATTGTGGCAGGCACCTATAATCCCAGCCACTTGGGAGGTGGAGGCAGGACAATCGCTTGAGCTCAGGAGTTGGAGGTTGCTGTGAGCTGTGATGCCATAGCACTCTACCCAGGGTGACAGCTTGAGGCTGTGTCTCAAAAAAAAAAAAAAAAAGAAGGAATTCTTTATTTCTTTCTCTGAAGATTATGCAACAAACTGTATAGAAAACATCCATTTGCTTCTATAGTGTCTACTCTTTTTATTGGCATAATAGAAACAATTCTCAAATATACGTATTCTGTAGCCAGAAGTTTTACAACACGAGTGCAGAGATTGTTTATAGTCAGGGAAATTATAATTTATTTTCTGCCACCCTTACTGAATAATCTGTCAATATTTATTCAGAAAGAATGTCATTCTTGGCCAGGCTCAGTGGCTCACGCCTGTAATCCCAGTACTTGGGAGGCCAAGGCGGGTGGATTGCCTGAGCTCATGAGTTCAAGACCAGCCTGAGCAAGAGTGAGACCTCATCTCTGAAAAATAGTCGGGTGTTGTGGTGGGCATCTGTAATCCCAGCTATTTGGGAGGCTAAGGCAAGAGGATCACTTGAGCCAAAGAGTTAGAAGTTGCTATGACACCACAGTACTCTACTGAGGGTGACCAAGTGAGACTCTGTCTCAAAAAAAAAAAAAAAAAAGAAAAAGTCATTCTCTCCTTTGTCACTATAAAGTAGTCACTGCTTATAGCTTTCTGAAAGTCTAGTCCATAAATTAAAAGGCAACATTTGTGCTTGCAAATCTGCAGTTATTAGCACAAACAAATATAATAATAATGTAGTCTGATAGCAGTTGAGATCCTTTGAGTTCTAACATTTTACTACAAACAAAAAAAGTTTTATTTTTGTTTAATATATTTTGAATGACTGAGGAAAATTGGGAAGTTAATTATGGGTAAATAAAGTAAATGTTCTTTTTTTCCTTCTCTCCATTATGTAAAAAGAGTAAATTACTAGAAAAATTGAATGATGGGATAGGAAGTAGTTGAGTACCAGCTAGGCACGGCGGCTCATGCATATAATCCTAGAAATATGGGAGGCCAAGGCTGATGGATTGCTTGAGCTCTGGAGTTCCAGCCTGAGCAAGGGTGAGACCCCATCTCTACTAAAAATAGAAAAACTAGCTGAGCTTAGAGGTCCACATTTTAGTACCAGCTACTCAGCATGCTGATGCAAGAAGGATCATTTGAGCCCAGGAGTTTGAGGTGGCTGTGAGCTATGATCCCATGGCACCTTACCCTAGGCAGAGTAAGACTCTTGTCTTTAAAAAAAAAAAAGAAGAAGTACTTGAATACTAAAGGTAACGTTTAAATTATTTACGTAATTTTGTTCTTGAAGTAAAAGTTATCACACAGGCAAATGATACATATAGGTTTGATATTCTTTGCATGAAAATAGTCTTTGGGGCGGCACCTATGGCTCAAAGGAGTAGGGCACTGGCCCCATATGCCAAAGATGGGGGGTTCAAACCCAGCCCCAGCCAAAAAAAAAAAAAAAAAAAACTGCAGAAAATATTCTTTGGTAATTTGAGTTTTCTAGAGTTGACATTTTAGCTTAAAATATATGTGAAATTTTAAACTGAAAAGTTTTTTTTTTTTTGGCCGGGCTTAAACCTGCCACCCACAGTATATGGGGCTGGTGCCCTACTCCTGGAGCAACAGGTGCCACCCTAAACTGAAAACTTTTATAACAGCCTTCTTAAAAATAAGTCATATTTAGAGACTTTTTGTAATAATAGCAATAGGAGAGCTCCTTTGCTTATGTACCTAAAAACACCTCAGAAACTATCTTTCATGGAGGTAGAGGAGTCTGAAATGTCAATGAACTTAAAACAGCTCATCTCAAATTACCTTTGTTTGTTTCAAACTGACAATGTTCTTTGTTTCCCTTTATTTTAAAAATTGGTCAACATCTTGTGTCCTCTTCCCCTCTCCACCATCTAAGGACACTACGTAGGATAGTCAGGACCCTCTAATATACAGGGTAATTAAAGATGATTAGAGAGAAAAATCAATATAGAAAAGTAAGTGCAGTGTTAAGAGACTATGCAACAAAAAATGGAGACATCACCTCTGTAAGACTTCTTCATAAGGTTAAAAAAACCTTAAGTATCGGGCGGTGCCTGCGGCTCAACAGAGTAGGGCGCTGGCCCTGTATGCCGGAGGTGGCGGGTTCAAACCCAGGCCCGGCCAAAAAAAAAAGAAAAAAAAGGCAAAAAACCTTAAGTATCTATTACATGTTGTCAGTGAGATACAAAGACACTATGTTAAATGATGAGGTAGGCATTAAAGAAAGAGAATAGGGAAAAATAAGTAGAGATTACCTGGGAACTAAAAACATAAGAGTAGAATTTAAAATTACCAAGATCAGTGTACAATTAGTAAACACAGTAAAACAGAGGACAACCTTGAGGAATGATCCCAAGATTCAGAGGGAAAGAATAAAGAGGTCCTAGATTTCCCTAAAGAAGAAATCAGAATAAATGTAACAAACAGTAATTTCAAATAAAGAAAATTTTCCTGATTTTTATTTATTTTAATTTTATTTATTAATTTAGGCATAGTCTCACTCACTTTGTTGCCCTCTGTACAGAGCTGCGTCATCACAGCTCACAACAACCTCAAACTCTTGGGCTTAAATGATTCTCTTGCCTCATTCTCCCAAGTAGCTGGGACTACAGGTGCCTACCACAACGCCTTTCTATTTTTAGAAATGAGGGTCTGGCTCTTACTTAGGTTGGTCTTAAACTCCTGAGCTCAAGCAGTCCACCCGCCTCAGTCTCCCGGAGTGCTGGGATTACAGGCATGAGCCACGGTGCCCAGCCCCTTTCTTGATATTTTAAAAAAGATGTCTTGGGATTTAGAGGTCTGGTATAGGCATGTGATTCAGATTTCACTAATCTGCACACAATTGCAATTCAAATGAGAAAAATGTGACAAGCCATGCTGCACAAAATGCATTTTGCTGGCAAGAGTGGAAGATCGTGGCAAAGAAAAACTTAAAGCCTTTGCTGGCTGTCCTGGCAGTGGTCAGAGCTTGTGCTCTGTTACCTGCACTATGAGGTACAGCAGATGAGTCCAAAGTGGTAGAGTCATGATGCTTCCCAACAATCCGGTGTGGTTTGATTCTTGAGCCTTCAAGCCTGATAGTTTGGTGCTCACAGAGATTCTTTCAGTTACCCAATAATCTTTAATAAATTATTTTTCTGCTTTAATCAGCTAGAATGTAAAAAAGCCTCTTAGCCGGTGTTAGTGGAGAAACTGATATACTTAACTAGAAGAAAAATCTTGGACCTCAAAAAATTAAAATATATTTGTCAACGTTTCTGAACCCTTGAGGTATACATAGAAATAACTAAGCTTTGGCTCGGCGCTCATAGCACAGTGATTATGGCGCCAGCCACATACACCAAGGGTGGTGGGTTCAAGCCCAGCCCAGGCCCGCTAAACAACAATGACAGCTGCAACAAAAAATAGCTGGGCGTTGTGGTGGATTCCTATAGTCCCAGCTACTTGTGAGGCTGAGGCAAGAGAATCTCTTAAGTTTAAGAGTTTGAGGTTGCTGTGAGCTGTGACACCATGGCACTCTACCGAGGGCAACATAATGAGACTCTGTCTCAAAAAAAAAAAAAAAAGAAATAACCTTAATATTTCCATAATATTTCTACAAAAATGTTCATTGTAGCCTTATTCAGAATATCCAGAAACTGGAATATGGATAAACAAACCACTGTTTTGTGGCACAATGGAATACTACTCAGCAATTTCAAAGAAGAAAAATTGCCAATACACACAAGAGTGTGGACGAGTCTCAAAATATGGTGTTGAGCAAAAGAAGTCAGACACAAAGATATACTGTAGATTTCGTCTACTCGAAGTTCAAGTATGTTTAAAAATAATCTGTGGTAACAGGAATCAGAAAGTGGTTGCTTCAGGTGTTGGGAGTCCACTGGAAAAGGATACAAGGGAACTCTATGAGTGATAGAAATGGCCTGTATTTTCTTTTGTGTGATAGTTTCATCGGTGTACACAATTATCAAAACTCATAGAACTGAATACTTAAAAGTCTGAGCACTTTTTTAATGTAAATTTTATCTCAATTGAATACACTTGATATGTTAAGCAAAAAAAATCAAATCACTTGGGAAATTAAGCATTCTTTTGTACGTAGACAGAAATAAAAATAATAGACATAGACTTTTTTCAACAGTCAGATCATTGCCTATCAAAACTTTAGGGGTGGCAACTAGAGTTTTATCATAAGTAAATTCATTACCTTAATCTATATTTTACAAAGGAAGTAATAAAATAAGCATTCAATTCAGAGGTTTAAAAGAATAGCACTAAGAAAGATGAGGGAAGAAAATCGAAGAGGTAATATCCCCAAATAGTTTTTATAACAATGGTTCTCAACCTTCCTAAAGCTGCAGCCCTTTAATACAGTTCCTGCGGGTTGCAACCCACAGGTTGAGAACCACTGTTTTGTAAGAAGAAAAAGAAATGCAAGTTGAGGTCCCTAATTCAAAATTCCCAAATCCAAAATGCTCCACGCTGAAACTTTCTGAGTACCAGCATGATGCTAAAAGGAAATGCTCCAGGGAGCATTTCAGATTTCAGATTTTTGGATTTAGGTACTCATTCAGTAAGTATAATGCAAATATTCCAAAATCCAAAAGTATCTGATATCTGAAACACTCTAGTCCCAAGCAGTTGGATAAGGGTACTCAGCCTGTAATGAAATACACAAAAAGAAGATATAAACAATTGCAGGAAATAGTTTAAATTGAAACCACTATTATACACAATGAATTTGAAAATTTTGATAAAACTGACTTTTTAAATTGAGGCTGTGGGCCTGAAGTACTTGTGAAAGTATTTTTGTTAAGTATTTAAAATACTATAAAACAAGCCTTCATAAAATTTACTATGATAAGAGAGGCATAAATCAGTGGAGAAGGGAAGGATTATTAGATATTAGGATTTTGAAAAATGGCAAGTTTAGATACTTCTTGAAATTTTTAAAGTTATCGAAGAATTATCTCCTGAAAACTGTTTTTAGGCCCAGGTAATTTCTTGGGTAACTATTTCAAATATTACAAAAGGATTGAAAATTATGCTGAACATAAACTGTTTTGGATCAATTTATTTTGTGAGGCTAATGAAAACCAAAGAGAGCTCAATAAAACTACAAACAGTTCTTACTAATGAATGTAATGCAATAATAATAAAATCCCAGTTAGAATAATAACAGATGTAAGCTGGGACAACCTAAGACAGGATATGGAGAGGCTACATGGTGGATTACATTCATAGTACCCAAAGACGGATAAGATCACTCTGCGTTAAGTCAACCTAAGACAGGGACCAAACCATTGATGTTTGTATCCCCATGACGGGTAAGACTGAAACTGCAAGAGCAGGCAACCTAAGACAGGGGCTATGTTTATCCGCCATACAAAAAACAAAAGAGGGAATTTTGGGGCCCTGCCATGTGCCTGAGGCCTAGTGCAACTTCCCGAGCCTGACTAGATGTAGATCCATCCAGCTACTTCTGCATAGCAATGACTCAGCAAGGCCCGGCCTGAAACTGCCTCTACCTAGATACAGCCAATGTGGTACCATGCCATTGGCCCAACCCTGTCACGTACCTCATCCCCCGCCTTCTTTCCCTGCCCCTTCTCCACGGTCTATATTAGCAGCTGCTTGACGCAATAAAGTTGAGTTCCTGCTTAAAAAAAATAAAAAGAAAAAGAAAAAAATAAAAAAAATAAAAATAAATAAAAAGTTTGAGGACCTCTGCGTAATATAGCATACTAATTTCCATTAAGTTTTGGTTTTCTCTCTGAAAAACATTATGAAACTTAGTGATCATATTAAATTTAATTTTCCTTTTGGTACTTCTAATTGTATCACACTATAGTAGATTATGTGGCATGGGCATTTTCTACTTACAGTTTTATTGAGATTTTCTTTTTTGCAAGTGTAATTGATTTTTATAAAATTTCCGTGGATGAAAACAGTGTATTTGTTATAAGATACAAAGGAACATAATGAAAATATACTCATTTCTTACGTTTGCCTCATCTTTTTTATATATGACATTTTGGATTTGACTTCTGGTTTTCTTAGTACTTATTTATATTAAACTTTTAAAAGTTTTAAATAAGATTTCAATTTTATATTCTTTTCTACCACCTCTCCACAGCTAAGTCTACATGCACCCTTTTCCTCATGTATCACGCAGCAGTTTATCTGGGCCTTTGGCCCAGCTTCCAACTTGCCTCATCAATGGCTACACATCTGCAGACAGAAAAGCCAGTCCCCTTCCTTGAAGAGCCAGAGGTTGTAGTCTAGGTCTGAGGCTCACATGCAGATTATGTGAGGACTGCTTTGCTTATCTGTGGTGTCATGTATTGAGAAAAGTATGCAGGGAGCTTTTCTTTTCTTTTTGTTTTTTGGCTAATCAGCTTTCATTAGCGTGTACTTTGTGTATGGTCCAAAACAACTCTTCTTCCAATGTGTGACAGAAAAGAAAAATTATTGGACAACCCTAGTTCCTCCACCCAAGTGGGAGATAGTAACTCGTGAAAAGAAGTGACCACGTTCCAACTTATAGGACCTTTGCTAAACAACCCCTACCTCAGTAGTAGCCCCTTTTCTCGAGTTGCTTTCTCCATCAGACCTCTTACTTAGCTTGCCACAGTTGGATGTACGTAAAGGGAACCAAACAGAGGCACGTTTTGGGGAGGTGACAGTTGATGCAGGTCACAGCAAACCAAATTTGCTGTTATCCTAACGCTTGGTCTTGACCAGTGGTTCTCAACCTTGCTAATGCCATGGCCCTTTAATATAGTTCCTGCGTGTCATGACCCATGGGTGAAGAACTGCTGGTCTTGACTAAGCTGGTTCCCCCTAGAATCAAACAAGACTTTGTAGACAAAAGGCACAAATTATGTTTTACATTTTTCTAAGTACTTAAAACCTCCGCAGTGTATTTTTCTTTAGATGTAAGGTTTTAAAGGGATTGGTTGGGTGTAGAAAACTCTTGACAAAATCAGTATCCTGCCCATCTGGACTGGGGGAGGGTCCAAGGCATTCCCAGTTTACCAGTGAAATTCACAGATGTGCATAGTGAGGTGACAGGGATCCTTGCTGCGCTTTAATTTTTCAGTCTGCCCTTTCTTCCCTTCTTCTGAATGGTATACACTAATAATGTGATTGCATTTTGTATAAGTATGGTTGGATCAGTTCTGATTCTACAAATTAGGTATGTGCATTTGTGTTTCTTAGTAAAGTCACATTTTCTGAATGTCTTTGATAGTCTCAAATATAGTTTTTGGTGGCCACAATGGAGACATTGACCCAGGAGATTTATTCTCACCTCCACCTCTTAAATATACATTCATGATTTTCCCCCTCCCCAAGTGCTAGTTTTGATGGTGGTGGAGTTTCCAAATTATTCATCTTCAAAAGGCCTTATCTTCATACAGTGTTTTCCCAGGTAATTTTTCTGCCTTGAAATTTCTTTATCTTTTATTCATAGCTTAAATATGAGTTAGTGTGGGTAAACATAATGAAAACAGATTTCTTTCCATAAAACTTTATTCTACTTTTATGAAAACCAGCTAGAAAATTATAAAGAATGGCTTCAATAGTAGTGGTTCATGAAGAACTATGATCACACCCATACTATAGCACTGGCTATCTACTATAATCCTCTCCTAGTTGAAGTAAATAGGTGGCTTTGGGGACAGATATTAAACCAGGAATCAACAGAGCTACGTGCCTTGGGCAAGTCACAGCTCTGTGCGTCAACTTAACTGTGTAAGGTGGGAATAATGAAAGTGTCCCTCAGAAGGCTACTATAAAGTCACTTACTAACAACATTTTAGTGCTTTGAAAGGGTCTAGAACAGGGTTCCTCAAACTTTTTAAACAGGGGGCCAGTTCACTGTCCCTCAGACCGTTGGAGGGCCGGAGTATAGTTTAAAAAAAAAAACAACTATGAACAAATTCCTATGCACATTGCACATACCTTATTTTGAAGTAAAAAAACAAAACGGGAACAAATACAATCACACCGCCACATGTGGCCCGCGGCCATAGTTTGAGGACCCCTGGTCTAGAAAATGCCCTGATAGTTTTACTCCACACAAAAGAAATCCAGGACCAAGTGTAATTTAGCTTGGACTTACAGATCATTTTTAATCACTTACCTCAGTTAACTGGATCCAGCTGCAAATGATTTTCTTAGTCTCATGACCTCATTTTTGTTCAATTCAGCTGATCAAAACTGAGGCAATCGGCACAAGTGAAGGCAGCAGAGCCCTTGGCTCCTCCCAACACACATGGTGATAGCTAATAACTAAGGTGTGACACACAGGCAACAGAGAAGCGTGTCAGTGCCAAGGCAAAGTAAAAGCCAAATGAATCAGAGTGAGTGGGGAACAAGCTTCACTACAGGTCAAACCGGACCGTGTTAAATGGACTGCTACCCTGGCATGGGTGGTGTGTGCAGAGTCATGATCAGGTTGGTTAAATGGATTCCTCTCCCTAGACTACAGTTCCCTCATCAGTAAAATGGGGTTCGTATTTAATATTATGGTTTCCTCCTGACAGTGTTGCTATAATACACAGCCCTTAGAATAGCCTGATCCAGAGTAACATTTACATAGCTACTACTCCCAACAGACCACAATCTTTAGCTGGTATCTCTCAGAATTTCAGCAGTATAAACTACCAGAGTGGAGCTCCCCTGAGCACAGCAATGTGTATCATGCCCCTCACTGAAGTGAAGCTTCTGAGGGATTCCAGGGACGAGCATCAAACAGCACCGGTCCTACTCCCTACACAGGCCCTGCAGCTCTCCTCCCAAAATATAGGGTGAAAGGAGTATGCTGCCACTACTATGAATCCCTGGTACTAAGGTGACACGTCTCTTCAGGAAAGCCTTAACCTACTCTTCTATCACCTTAATAGCAAGCAACAGTTAAACACCCAGTTTCTTTGTACTCTGGTTCGAGAAGTTTTATTGGGAAGAGCTGGACTAGAACAGTGCTAGTGACAGGGAGTGCATGTTCTACACACTGTCCTGGAAACTTCACTGTCCTCTGGACCCAAGGTTGGCTCAGAGGCTGTTCAAGATTAAACAAGCTTGTGATCTGTGCAACTCACGCGCACCACAGGCTCTGCATGAGGCCTGGCTGGAGTGTTGATTTGTTCCCTGTCATCAGTTCTAGGGAGGAGCAGGGCAGGATATATAACCTGAGCCCCAGCCACACAGTGCTATAAAGAGTCCATCTTCCTAGTGTAACTGCACCCAGGTATAACAATCACTCAAAAGACCATTAGCATGTGGAGGAAATCTCAGCCCCCTTATTTCTAAAAAGGTAATTCAGACAGAATTCTGGTGAGCTCAGGCAGGTGGACCAGCAGACTGCTGTGCAGGTTCCTGAAACCTACTGTGAGCCAGGCCCCATTTCTGCTGGAGCAATCATAGCTGAGATCTAAAATGTGTTTCTGCCAAAGAGACATTTCCAAGACAGCATGTAGCTTCAGACCCACCATTCAATCCTCTTTCCTTCACTTACGCTTTCTTTTCCTCCTATCTTGCTCTAACTGGAGAATCTGACAATGTTGAGCCTCAAACAATGGACACCTTCAACTCCAGCCAGGCCAGTATTGGGACTATTGCTATCCAAGAGAGCCAGACATTTGAGTTTTAATAACTGATCAGGAGTTGTCAGGCCAAGAAGTAGAGAGAAATGGCCAGCTTGGGGCAGGTATCCGGACCACTCAGGATTGAACGCAATGATAAAGGTAGTAAGGACGGCTGGCAGTTCTTTAGGTAGTAACTACTCTCTCAGGATGGCATGCATCATTATTTAGATAATCCATATACTCAAGAAATCATATAGCAATATACGTTTTCATTTTGTTAAAAATGATTTCTTCTTTAATTTCCCAGAAAGTATGGCCTCTTTATTTTCTGCTACTCAGTTTTAACACATCATTAAGGACATAATTATTAATGTCATGTGAATAAAAGAGATAAAATAAAATAAATGTATTTTCTGGGAATCAACTTTCAAATAACTCAGAAACTTTTGTAATTTCAACGGTGAAGCCCTGGATAAAGCAGTGCGTAGATAAGGCCTGCCTGCCTGAGCAGTACAAATCCCCACTGTTACAGAATAATGTGGAAGTACAGCCCTGGAGGCCTTCAACAGAAGCCTGCCTTGCCCAGGACTACTGTGAAGGCCAGTTAGTGTGCAAAGCAGCATGGGTTCCATCAATTGTGAGCAGGATTTAAAGAAATGTATTGCAACGGACTCACCATATTCTTCAAACCACAAAGGGAGACTGAGAAAAACTGACTTTAGGCCAAAAAAACACCCTGGCCCAAAACATAGGTCCTTCACGTGGGTCAGACGCAGACCAGGTTTATCTAGTCGAGGATGTTTTCCTGGCACTATCCTTGGGGGAGAGGCCTTCACCATAAGTCCTGGGGCAGGTCTCCAGTGGTTCAGGACATATCCAGTAACAGCAACAGATGTACATTTGTGCCCCTTATGTAAACTCCATTTAAGTATAATCAAGAAATATGGCAGCATGAGATTTTATGTCAGTTCTGGAGACTTCAGGAGCATTCCTGCACTAGCCAGATCCCTTCAGTTCTATGAGAGTGAGCAACACTTTTTTTCTAGCTCCCTAAAAATTTTGAAGTTATGGTGAAAAACATAAGAACTACAGATTAGAGTAGACAACTACCTGTTGTCCCTGTGATCTCCTTTTCTAAGAAAGCCCAAACTGGTGTTACAACTGTTTGTGCTCTAAAAGAACAGGTAAGTCAGAATCCACTGGAAATAACAATCCTGTAAACAGCATTAAGAAATCCTGTTAAATTTCACAGAAAATGTCTGATTAGAGGCTCTGGGTGGAAGCAGAAGTTTTGAGGAAATGAAGAAACTGAAACTTCAGGAGTCTCTGTCACTTCTGATGCAGAGTAATCGTGAAAATCGGGATAGGCTGTTGGCTTTAGCTCCCCACAGAAGTTGCATAACCTGCTGGACTTCCACAGGGCTGCGTGTGCTCCCTGCACCCTTCCTGGGCTAGATCCTGCAGAGCTTCAGCGGGAAGTTCTCCGTGATGAGGTGATCTGCCTGCAGCAGCACAACAATGTTCACCTCGAATTCTGGGAAGAAAAGAGAGGGTTCATGCTCACTCACACTGAGCAGCTCAAACCAAGCGCCAGCTCTGTCCGGGAGGGAGCCCCAGGCTCTCTGGGTTTCTGTATTTATATCCCCTGCAGTTGTCAGCCTGACATGCAGTAAAACCCATAAAGACAACTACACCGTGTCTGCTTTGTAAACTGCGTAACGTTCTGTATTCTCATCAGGCTTCCTCCACCACACTTTCCTTGTCCTATTTCTTTACTAAAGGAGATACTCTAGAATCACTCCATTTGTATTTTTTGGGCTTATTTCTACATTTCCTACAGTTCTTTATGGACTATTAGACTCTGAACCAGCCTGGAGCCATCTGGGTTCATGTTGCCAATCATCAAGTGAGAAATGTCTTCAGAAACACAGTTTCATCATTCCTTTGGATACTGGTAATCTACCAAGAAACCCTGTTTAACTGTTACCCAAACATGATCTTTTCTCTACCCATCCAGTTGTGGGTGGACTTTGCTGACCACAGGAGGGGTGTGTGTAGAGGGAGTTTTCTGAAATTGGGCCCCTGTCCTTCCCCAGTGTGAAGGTGGAGCAGGGGCACTTTGGGTGGGCAGAGGGTCAAGTGCCAACAGTAACACCAAGCACCACGCTGCAAAGCCCTAGCTGTGGCCCTGAGGATAACATCCCCATGGTAGGGGGACTGCTGGGAGAATGGGGACTGAAGACCCCATTCCTGACTAGGGAAAGCACCCCCAGAAAAAGAGGAAAATTAAAAAGCTGAGTGAGTCAGAACAAAGAAAAGTCAGCTAGTTTACATTTAAGCTAGTCATTGCTAGCAAGCTCCCTACCTTTTCTGAAATTCTAGCCTGTTAAGGATATAGTTTACAAACACCCCTGCTGGGTCTGTGAGCACTCTGAGGAAAAATGGCCATAGAAGAGACTGTGGCAAAGACCTAGAAAGATACATTAACTGGGTTGTTTCCTGCCTAGTAAACAGGCAAAGCAGATAACCACTGTGGAAATTTGCATTTGCCTGGGGCAGAGACCAAGGGAGTAGCTCGAGTCCTGAGATATGGGCAGAAGAGCTTATATCCCTTATCACAGAGGAAGATCCTCTGTGGTGGTGATGGAAAGAAAATTCCTCCCTCCCACTGCTTCCTCAGAGGAGACTAACGCCAGTGATGTTTTACTTCACAGGGAAATCGTGGAGTTTAACACCTCCCTAGAAAGGAGTTTAATACCTCCCTAGAAATCTGTGTGTGTGATCTCAAGCAGGAGGCTCTCCCAATGCAAGGCTCACATTTCAAATTTCTCAAGGCTACCCTTAAGGTTAGTAATAACAACAATAGGAGCAGATATGCTCAATCAGAGAAACTGCTGGTGTCTTTGTTCCATGCCTTATTCTTACCCTCTGGGCAAACAGACTCCAATAAAAGCAGAGTGGAGCAAACACTCAGTGCCACTGCCAGAATCCCACAAACGGGCAATGGACCCCTGAGCTCCCACTTTTAATTCTACTCTATTATCTCATGCCTCTTTCTTTACCATTGTTTCTAACTCTGTATTTCTTCAGTAGGTCGCTGCCAGTTTCCACAGGTCTCAGCGGACTCTGCTCCCAGGGCAGGGCCCTGACGAGGGGTCAGGGGAAGCACTGCCCTCTGCCCAAACACCAGCCATGACAGGAGTTAGGCACCAGCAGCACGGTCCTCTATCTTTCCTTATGTTGTAATCAACTACCCTAGGACCACTACTCTGGGCCCTTCCCACCACCATTCCCTCCTACTGTTCCTTCACCCATCTTGCTGTGCCCTCTGAAGGCAGGAGGCTACTAACAGGCAAGGACAGGGAACAGGCATGTTAGGGTGCTGGCACTAGTTTTCCTTCTCAGCAAAAAACACTTGGCCAAACAGCTGTGTCAAGATGACCATTCTACCCACGCATGTGAGTTCCCAGTCTCAGCCTGACCATGCATCTGAGGTCACTCGTGGTCCACACCAGCACAGGTGAGGAGGAACACACAGATGTGCTGAGCCTAATGCAGGATGCAGTGCCTCCTCCTGACCTCCCTACCTAGAGAAAGCAAAGCCGTTTTGATTTACTGTTCCCCACCCTGAGACTTGGAGCCTAACCTCAGCCAGCCTTGCCTGGTCTCAGCAGGGGCACAAGGGCAATGCAGTGCTGATGGTCACAGTTGCCCTTGCTCCAAATGTCCCTCTTCTGCCAAGGGGAACAGCAATCCAGAGTCTAAGAAGAGACTGCAGCCACTCAAACAGGGATTACAGGTCACCTATTTCTGTAGCGACCTCCCAAACTAACAACATCTGTCATTTTTCAAGTCCTAAACCATGCAATACTAGGGCATATGGACCCAAGTACTACTTATTCTTAATGGTGGAATGGGGCACTGTTTACATGTAGAATCAGAGGTACTATGTTAAACACTATATGAATACTTTGTCAGATTTGCTGCCGCTGTAAAATTCTGACGAATCTAATACAAATAACATGCAAAATGTTTAGTGTAACAGACAAAAAAATTCTTTTGTACTTTTCTTA
Organism: Loris lydekkerianus; assembly: GCA_963574355.1. Classification (NCBI taxonomy): domain Eukaryota; kingdom Metazoa; phylum Chordata; class Mammalia; order Primates; family Lorisidae; genus Loris; species Loris lydekkerianus. Next base: position 16,171 of record CAUYPK010045170.1, read on the forward strand.
AGTTTGTGTAGGAAAACCAAGCTAAGTAATCAACAGACAAGATCCTCCACCTAAACTTGAGGTATTCTCAAGTAAAAAATACAAACTTTAGAATAACACATGTAAAAGAAAAACCCATGTGATGCCTGTCACAGTGGGAGCAGTTCCAGGGTGGCACGTTGGGGCTGGTTGGAGGGCTGTGGCTGGGTGTGGAACCAGGGTTGAAGGTCAGGGATTCACTCTGCATTTGAAGCCCTGGTACCTCTGGATTTTATACTTTGGGCATATACTAATACCATTTTATTTGATAATAATCTATACTTTGGGCATATACTACTACCATTTTATTTGATAATAATCATACATAGTTTTTTTTTTATTGTTAAATCACAGCTGTGTACATTAGTACAATCGCCTATACCCATTCTAAGATGCAACATAGATGTGGCCGCACCAATTATCCTCCCTCCACCAAAACCTCCCCCCACCCTTCCCCTTCCTTGGCCCTTTACCCATAGTCTTGTGCTATAGTTGGGTTATAGACTTCATGGGAAAGCTATAATTTAGCTTCATAGTAGGGCTGAGTACATTGGATACTTTTTGTTCCATTCCTGAAATACTTTGCTAAGAAGAATATTTTCCAGCTCCATCCATGTAAACATGAAAGAGGTAAAGTCTCCATCTTTCTTTAAGGCTGCATAGTATTCCATGGTATACATGTACCACAATTTGCTAGTCCATTC
>CAUYPK010045175.1:0-14388 GCA_963574355.1 Loris lydekkerianus
ACCCAGCTAATTGCATATATTATTTTCCAATTCTGTATTCATCGCCATGACTTGAAATCAGCCTTGGTGGATTTACACCACAGAAATCGGCAAATACAACAAATCCGGACTGCACCTTCCCACACCCTCCCCACACTCTCCGCCCACCAAGAGCCAATTGTGAAACATTTGTCAGCACAGAGGATGACGGTTCTGGGAGGCAATTAGCAGTGTCTGCCACAGCCAGGCCTTTTTTCTTGCTATCTCTGTTGCCTTCTTCTCTCACTCCTGAAATTGGCTTCCTCATTCTCTGCCCTGAAAACAGTCTTCCTTTGCTTCAAATTTATGAGTGCAGTTCATCTGTTCTTGCCTCTCCCTTGCCTTCAGTTTACCTGTCCTGGCACCACGTACCCACACTGGGCTACTCAGCTCTGCCCAGGGGTGGAGGAGCTACATTGGGCAGCTTACAGTTGCCTTCAGAGAGCTGCAGGCAGAACTGGCCACCAGCACAGGCATTGTGTGCAGCTGAGGAGTGAAAGCTCTTCCCCAACCCTGTGACAGTGTTTGGCTTGGAAAAGACCCCTTATGCAGCTATTCTAATATTCTTTTATACCCCTTGACGTGGGATGGCTCAATTTGGTGAAGGATGCACTTATTGAGATGGCAGGAGGCTGAATCATGACTGTGTCCTATATTGCAATAGTAGTTTCATGGTATCAGGGGTGCCCAACCTGTGGCTAACAGGCCACATCCTGATTTTGTGAAGTTTTTTTATGCACAGATTTTTGGCTAATCAAGTTTGTTAGTGTTTGTGTATTTAATGTATAAATGTACATTCAACTTAATCCATTCTTTTTTTTTTTTTTTTTTTTTTTTGGTCATTCATTTATTCAACAGATTTTTATCAAGTTGCATCTTTAATGTGTAAATGCCCAAGACAACTCTTACTCTTCCAAAGTGCAGCAGAAGAACAAAAAAAGTTGGACACCCCTGGCACAGTGATTTGCAAATCTAAGATCCACACCCAAGGACCTAGGAAAGGTGGCTGAATGAGCAGAAGCAAAATGATCTGGGAAAAAAAGAAAGAACATAGACTTCAGAGTCAGACACATCTGGGCCCAGACCCCAGCCCTGTTCTTTCTCAGCAAGTAACCTTTGGCAAAGTCACCCAACACCATATATACTCTATGGCTTCTTTGCCTGCATAGTTCTTTCCTTTTTGTTGTTAATTCTTAAAGTCCTTCAGAGGCCTCCCATCTAAAAGTATGTCTCTGTCTCTGCGTAAGTCTCTCTTGCAGAACCTCTTTTTCTTTGTAGCACTAGTCAGAGTTTAATATTAATAGCACATATATATCTACTTACCTCCTAATTTTTCATCTGTCTCTACATAAATCTGGATTTTCCAGTTGGTATTGTGTGCTCAGCACATAGCTGAAGTCTGGCACAAAGATGGCACTTGATAAAAATGTGCTGAATGAATGAATGATAAAAAACAAAAGAATGGATTAAGTTGACTTTTCTAAACCTTATCTGTGAAACAAGTAAGATATTTAAAATATCTAACAAGTAAGTCATGGCCAGGAACAAATGGAAAGCATGCCAAGTATTCGAGCCAAAGTTGTACAGCAGTATCCTGGAGGTGCCTGCTGCACCAGGCATTAACCGTGTAGTTGCTGAAAGGTGCAGAGGGGTGGGAGTTGGGAGTCCCAGGGGAGAAACTGGGGGTGTAGGGGAGGGTGAGAGGAGGGCATTTAGGGGGCCTGTAGCAGCAATCAATAGGAAAACATTTTGCTATAAACAAGCACTTGAGTCTGTACTGGTGCAAACCAGCTATTAATAAATGTTAGCGCTGTCTTTAAAACGGAGGAGCTTATACCTAACTAATCAAAAAAGGCTCTGGAAAGGATAACATAAATCAGCTCAATGACATGCTAGGAGAGGCTGTTCTAAAGTAAGGAAAATACCAGAAGCTTAGATAATACGAGGACAGAAACAGCTCTTTCCTGCTCCCCACCCTAATCCCATTCCAAAGAGAGATAAATTCTAAACACCAATTCCAGATGTGTGGGAGGAAATCCGGCTCAATTTGGAAAAGGCATTAGTGTCTGAGGAAATTGTAACTATGAAGAGACAGAACAGCACTGAGCGTGACAGGTGGCAGGAGAGACTGTGGCTCTCTAGAAGATTCCTCTGTAACCAGGAAAAGTTAAAAATAGGGGTCCCTCCCATGATAGTCTGGCCAAGCGCCCAAAAAGTGTTCAGACCCTTTTCTCCTGTCTATGCTTTTAAAGTTCTCTGACCCAAAATCTCACTAAAGTAGGGTCAGAGGCTCCAGAACTGGCGCATGGCTTTTTGATCTCAATACTCCAGACCAGGACCCTTACATTTGCATCTCCCTTGAGCAGCCCTTTAAAAACAGACATCTTGAGCATGGAATGACCAGCTGCTGGGGTTAAAGCCTGCCAGATAAAAACAAGTATGCCCACTACATCTGACTTACACACAAAGAAGTACTATAAAGATAAAGCATGTGGCACAGAATACAAGGCTGAAGATGGAGCTGGACCCCGGGGTAGGGAGGCAATCTGGAGCCTTAGCATCCTGAGAAACCCAGGCATTGGCTTTACTTTTCTTTCTCATTGCAAACTGGCTCTTTTTATTTTTCCTGGGATGACGGTAGAAAATGTCTACAGCCGGCAGCTCCTGCGTTTATATATCACCTCCACGCAAGAGAGCCCCAGAGTCAGACAGAAAGTCTTCAGTGGCCTGGAGATGGGATATGATTGGCTGGGTTTGGGCAAGAAGGGACATGATTGGCTTGGGTTGAGCTAGGTGCCCGCCTTGACCAATCAACTGTGGCCTGGGGTGAAAGGCGGAATCATGGATTTACCTGACTTTTCTTCTCCCGGCCCTGTAGATATAGGAAGATCAAAGAGCTGTTTCCAGAACAAGGATACTGGGAGGGCAGTAGACAGATGGTACTTTATACAGGTGATTTGTCCAGTGTCACTAAGCTAGAAAATGGAACATCAAATCCAAATGACTCCTATGTTCTTTCCATTTTGTTCCATTTCAAGATTGTGAAATAAAGGTCATCGGGCCTTAGGGACACCAAAAGTGAAGCCCAAAGCCTCAGAATCCAATGAGGGTTTGGAGAGCTGTAGGCCATGGGTAGCACAGTGTTTCCCAGTACTGGCTTAACCTCAAACTGGGGAGGAATATGCACTATCTAGCATGAGTCCTGGTTGGTAAGAGTACTCAGTATTCATTCATTAAACTAACGAAGAAAGGAGTGAATGAAAAAGTGAGTGAAGGAATTACTGTACTTCTAAGTGACGTGTAGAGGGCTTTGTAGAAAGACAATAGTAAGCAACATTTCTTGAGCACTTAGTATTCTAAGACTTGCATGTTATCACGTCATTAATCTTCACATCAAAACAATGAGCTGGATATTATTAATCCCTTTTATGGAAAAGACACTAAGGCATGGAATGGTTAACAAAGGCACTCAAGTTTAATGGGACAATGACAGAATCAGTACAAACTCAGGCAGCTTGGCTCCAGAATTTCCACACTTGGTCGCCATTTCATATTGCTTCTCTAGGTGTCAGCATCTTGCCCAGATTTGGGTAATAATAATCTCTGGGGATGGGATCTGGGAATCTGTATTTTAACAAATTTCAGATGATTCTGATGCACAGCCAGAATTAGACCTAAAACTGTGAATCTAAAAAAAATTAGCAGTAAGCCTGGGGCCATGTGGCTAGAACAAACAAGGTGGTTTCCAGGTTTTTAAAGTTTATCTGATTATGTGAACATAAGGCCTGCTGAATAATGGTGACTGATTATATTCCCTTTGTGTGTTGAGGGGAAGGGTTTACTCAAACCCAGATCGATTACGAAGAACCCTCGGGGGACCTTTGAACAGAAAGCCTGCTTAGAGGATGGGCCTATGAGACATCTTCCTAAGCAGCTCCAGCCAGCAGGCCCCCATCCTCAGAAGAGTCAGGACTGACTGTACCTGCCCAAGTTCCTGGACTTTGATCTCACATCTGACCTCCTGCTCACCCCTGCTCTGATCTGACAACTCCTGCTGGGTTGACCCCATCTCTGACCCTGGCCTGCCCCAGTTTTCAGCCTCACTGCTCCAGGCTGATATCTCACATCATGACAGCTCAAGGCAGGACAATATTGGCATCAGCCACTGATATTGGGATTAAAACACCATCCCTTCTAATGATGTAGTGACAAAGGGAATATTCATGTCAAAAGAACTGTGACTTTAAGAGGGTAAATTAAAGTATTCTAACCAACTCAGCATGGTCACTGAACCTGGGATATAGAAACAGTAAGATATAAATATAAATAGCTCTTGGTGCTAACTGGAGCAATATTCTTTCCTTCATTGAACAAACACTTATTGAGGGATAATTCCATGATGGCGTCTGTATTATCATTGAGGTAAAAAAGATAAACAAGGTGTTATCTTTCCCACCAAGGAGTTCTGTTATACCTAGGCAATTAATTGGGCCAAAAAGAAGAATGGCTACAGGATTTCACTTTCAGACAGGGTATGTTTCCAGCCCTGTTCAAGGCCCAAAGTCCCTCAAATACTGGACCAGGGGAAAATGGTAAGAAGCTTCAGAACACAAATATCATTTAAAAATGTAGGTCTGTCTATGTGCCAGAGGTTCAGGCCTAGAGGGAGGAGTAACCTTTCTACTAGGCATCAAAAAATCTCAGGACTGGGGTTCAGGATACCCCATTCTGTTCCTGGCTGTAAGCTAATTTGATATACGGTCTTAACTCAATATCCACTCTCTGGGCCACAATTTCTTCAGACCACATCTATTTTTTCTGAATGCTCACCTCCTGAAGAGTGCTTGATAAATGATTGTTGAATGAATGAATACATCTCTGAAGTCCCTTCCAGCTCTTATAAGTCTATGAGCTAAAAACATCTTTGGAAAAGAACAGAATTGGTCAAGAAGGAAGTGTTTAGTGCCATCCCTGAGAGACCCTTGGTCACCCTCTATTCTGTCAGTGTGATCTGCCCTTCATAGACCACCTCCACTATCTCTTCATCCCTTTCCTTCATTTTCCACTCCACCCACTCTACCCCAAACATATTACTGATTATTAAACTGTGTACCCCAAGAAGATATGTTCAAGTCCTAGTCCCCAATATCTGTGAATGAGAGACCTTATTTGGAAATAAGGTCTTTGCAAATGTAATCAAATTAAGATGAAGTCATACGGAATTAGTGAGGGCCCTAATCCAATGATGTCCTTATAAAAGGGAAATTTGGACACCGCTACACAAGGGAGAACATCATGTAACAAAAGAGGCAGAGATTGGAGTGATGCATCCACAAACTAAGGAATGCCAAGAATTTCTGGCAACCACCAGAAGCAAGGAGAGAGACATGGAACAGATTTTCCTGCTGCGCCCCAAACAGGAATCAGCCCTTGCTGCCACCTTGATTTCATATTTCCAGCTTTCTGGACTATGAGAGAACAAATCTGTGTATTTTTAAGCCACCCAGTTTGTGATGTTTTGTTATGACAGCCCTAGCATATTAATGCATCTATCCAAGGCCATTATTTAGAGATCGCCCTCCTGATGCATGCTAACAGGGCCCTAAAAGCTCTTATGGCCCTGACATCTCTCCAAATGTACCCTGAAGATGAGTCATCACCATGTCTATTGTGGATCTCTGAAACCAAGAAGGCTGACTCCCCTGTGGGGAAAAGAGGGAGGGCTTCCACATTATTAATTAGGAAGAAGATGCTAGGGGGTGGGGAGGAGCGTTGCCAGATGCTTTTCTTCGCACCAGGGACAGCCCAAGAAAAAATGGGCTTTCATCACTATAAGAGGATGTCACAATCACTTATTTTCACTCATTCAGTAAATATAGAGAGAGTGCTTGCTATGCTGGTGCTGGTAGATGACAGGAGAAAGTATGTGCATGGATGCAGGAGGAATGCTGAAAAATATATAGCACACATTCCCTGAGTCCTATATGCCAGGCTGGAGTTGGAGGCCTGTACATAGCATGGTAAGTTATTAACGGAACTTGGGAATCAGATAATCCTGGCTTGAATCCTGGCTCTGTCACCAGCTTGTGATCTTGGACAAGTTACTTAATCTCCTGGGTCCTTAGGCTTACTCTGAGGATTACATAAGATGATGTATATAGCACAAGGCCAAGGTAAGTGCTCAATAAATATTAGTTATTTTCATTATTTGTAGAGCAAAGTTGCTCACCAGAACTAGTTCACTAAAAGAGCAAGGTGATTGTAATCAGGCAAGACTTCTGTCTGGTTCAGGCTCTCATCATTATCCTACTGAATACTCGGAACAATTCCAGGAGAAAAGTTTCATTTCGCAACTAATGAAACTATGCCTCAAAGATGTAAAATAACTTTATCAAGTTCATAGAGCAAAGAATGTGGCAGAGCCAGGTGCAAATTAGAGCTCTCGAGCACATGTTCTTCCTATTCCTGGCATCATTTCTATGCAAGTCAGAAGGTTTTAGGGGCAATATGTAGTTGGGAGGAGTAGTGCCTAGGGCACTACACTTAAGGCTCCAGTTGCCTCTATATGGAGGACTATATACTGGACTTATTTATTTATTTATTTTGTTTAAATAGCAAATACATCTCTGGTGCATTCTATAGAGTGTTCTAAGCACTTTATGTTAATAATTCTTTTTTTTTTTTTTATAGAGACAGAGTCTTACTTTATCGCCCTCAGTAGAGTGCTGTGGTGTCACACAGCTCACAGCAACCTCCAGTTCCTGGGCCTAGGTGATTCTCTTGTCTCAGCCTCCCCAGTAGCTGGAACTACAGGCACCTGCCACAACGCCCAGCTATTTTTTTGTTGTTGTTGCAGTTTGATCGGGGAGGGGTTTGAACCCGCCACCCTCGGTATATGGGGCCAGCGCCCTACTCACTGAGCCATAGGTGCCGCCCAATAATTCTTTTAATTCTAACAAGAGCCTATAAGATGGGCACTGTTATTATTCCCATTTTACAGATGTGGAAACTGAGACACAAAGAGATTAAGCAACATTCCTAATACCAACAAATAGCTGAGTCACGGATACAGGATTCAAATCTGGTTCTTTGGCTCCAGAGACAATGCTCTTAATCACTGTTCTATACTGCAGTATCTTTCAGAGGGGATGATTGAGGAAGCATGCATGTAGTGGGGAAGAGGGATGGTAACACACTCCACCCCCAACAAAAGCCACACTTTGGTGCGATTGCTGCAATAAGACTCTGAGTCATTTGACCCTACAGGGTGAATGGCAGGATGGGGGCTATTTAGCCCTGGGATTCTCTGAGTCAAGAGCTTCTCATTCCTGGCCCACTTCCTGAAAACTCTTTGCTCCTCAGCTTTGGAAACCCTTTGAGCACAAAGAGCTCATTTCCTGTGACCAGGAAAGATGGGATGAGTTCCTGATGACAGCTCATCTCCCTCATTAAGGCACTCATAAAAGTGTTTCAAAGAGCCTGACTTATGGCTTCACTGTTTGTCAAGATCCCCTTCTGCAAGGAGCCACTCTGGTAATTTGGTGCTGGAAGATGTGCAAGAGAAACCAGCTCCTTTGAGTCCAGGAATTATTTATGATCCCAAGAAGAGAGAATGTCATTTGGAGAGATAACAAGCTTTCACCAGCACAATAGGCTGTTTAATATGCCACAAGGGATAGGAGGCAGTTTCAGAATTCCAAAACCAGCAAGGAAGCCTTGAGAGAGTTTATACATGTGCTTTGCCTGTTCCTAGGAAAGCTCCTGGGATGATAACAAATGACAATAGCTAACATTATGGAGGGTTTACTCCTGAGTTAGGGCCTGTACTGAATGTTTTCTTATATATTAACTCATTTAACTCTCACAACATTTCTATCAACATTCCTATTTTATAAATGAGGAAATTGAGACAAAGAGTGGTTAAGTAACTTGCTCAAAGTCACACAGCCAATAAGTGGCTGAGTCAGGATTTTGACCCAAGTATGTCTGCCTCTACATTAGTGCTCTTAAGTACCAGTGACAGTCTAGGATAAAATTGAGTTTTGGATCAGTCCAGAAAAGTGAAATATATACAATATGTATTCAAAATTACCTTTGATAATCTCCTAAAATGACTAGAAAGTTTAGCATATTTAGTTTGAGGCACAGACCCCTACCAGTAATTCATAAATACATTGAAGTTAGAAAACCACTGAGATAAGTCTATATTCAGATGTTTGTGCTTTTAAACTACTCTGCTTTTAGCTAAACTAGCAAATCCTTAGGGGTAAAAATGGGAAGACAGAGAATTCTAGAGTGCCACTACCTACCTGGTTACTCTATTCTCATTTGATATTTAGCCTCTCTGACCTTAACACATGTCACTTGTCTCAAGATATATTTGCCGTAGGATTAAGAGATAACACAGTCACATATTGAGAGGAGAGAACACTCTATTAGAAAAGAGGTTCTAAAGTCCACGTCTAACTTAAATAAACATGGTTCAATGAGACTAGCTTTGGAGCCAAATAAACCTGGATTTAAATCCTAAATCTGCCACTTAATAGCTGTGTAACCTTGAGAAATTTGCTTACCTTCCCAAGTCTCAGTTTCTTAATCTGTAAAATGGTGATAGCAATTCCACGGGGTTGAGAAGAAAGAATTCAAAAGTTTCTAAAGTCGTGAGTTTTAGTATAAATCATGGTAATTAAGCATTCCCTCTTAATAGATGTCACATAGCCTCTCTGAACCTCATTTTCCCTTATCTGTAACATGAGCATAATTATTCTGCCTCAAAGGTCACTGTAAGGAAACAGTAAAGCACTGTACAAATTATGTGTGAGGATTTTCTCAATTGCTTAATACACCTGCAATCGTGAAGAAATACTGGGAGACCCCTGCTGGAGAGTACTGGGCCTGAAATAAAAAATGGGGCCTGAAATCAAAACTATCTCCACTTTTGCCATTTAGTATGGTGACTTTGGGTGAGTGATTAACCTTTCTGAGCTCTGCTTTCACTACTACAGACATCACAGGGTTACCCCATAATCATACTCTGCAGAAAAGCATTAGGGACGTGCAATGCTCAAATGTCTGCTGAATGTGAATCTCTCTGACTGATCCAAATTCAGTCTTGCTCCATCCACGAGATAAGAAAAGAGTCTCCACGCGGAGCTCAGGTAGGGGAGATGCTCTCGTGGGGCCGCTGGGCTCCGGTACCTCCCCCACTCACCCGCCCGCCCAGACGTTACCATGGCCACCGGTTCAGGCCGGGAGCAGCACATAGGCGTGTTTAGGGCAATCCCCGCCTTTCCAGAGTGACCATTGGCTGGGGAGGCCACGTGACGCGCGTTGGTATGCTAATATATGGTAATCACCTCACGCCCCTCCTCCCCGGGCCGCGTCCGAGTAGCCAGCAGGGTGCACGGCGCCGAGCCGAGGGGGCGGGCTGAGGGGCGGCCCCCGGGAGAGAGCGGCCAGGTGGAGGAGGAGCGCGAAGGCGACCGCAGGTAACGGGCGGGCGCGTGCGCGCTGGGGCCGGCTCCAGACTGACGGGCAGTGAGCCGGGGACACAGGCAGCCGAGCTGCCGGCTTAACCCTTTGGGCACCTAGCTGTCACGGGCGGGTGGGAGAGCGGCGGCCGAGACGGGCCACGCGGGGCAGGGCATCGCCGTGAGCACCGGCAGGCGGGCGGCCGGCGGCCCAACCCGGCATCCGCGGCTTGGGGCGCGCGCAGGGCTCAAGCGATCTGGGCCGGCGACCGACTGGCCGCTGCACACCCGGACCGGGACCCAGCCGCAACCAGGGCTGCAGGGAGCTCTGGGGCCGAGACTTGCGGGAGGCTGCGGGGGACGGGACCCGGCTGAAGTCCCGGCACTCGTGCGCTTTCGTGGGGGATCGAGCCCCCTTCCGCGTAGAGGCCCGCGCCTCCGCAGCCGGTGGCCTCGCGAGGCCTACGTCTCCTGCGCTCGTCCCGCAGAGTGCGGGGAGACCCTGGGGAACGGGCCTGACCGAGACGCCCCTCCTCAGCCGCGGCCTGACAGCCCAGCCGCCGGCACTTTTGCCCCAGAGTCAAACCTTGCATAGGGGGCGGCAGCAGAAGGAACTGGGGGTTGTGGAGCTGGGAGGATAGGACAGTCCCCTAAAGGAAAAGCAGGCCCCAAGGTTTGAGAAGGAGGGATGCCCAGGAAAGGCCCTGGCCCCTTGTTTTCTGTGCTGGGTGCTGACCTGACACCCGTGGGAAAAGGTCACTGCTGGACACCTGGATCGGGTCTGTCATGTACAGAGGAAGCGGCTGTTCTACGTGAGTTTCCAACAGATTTCTTATAAGGCAAGGTTTAAATTCATCTCCCTCCTCCACCCCTTCCTGGGTCTGCTACAGAAGTGTCTTCTTGTAATTATCCCCCTCCCCCAATTCACCAAGACTGGTGGCAGCTTTAGGCTCACAGCGTAATTTAGCTTTCACTACAATAGAAATGGTAGGAGGGGAGATTTGCCAGTGATATTAAGCTTGCCTGGGGAGCTTCTTTTAAGTGTGAGAGGGGAAAAATATTTCTATCACCAATAGGGATGAAAAAGTGGCCAATGTGTCAGAGATAACAATAGAGTTTCTTTTTTGAATCAGAAGTCTCATTTCTCCTAAATCAAGACAAAACATGGTTGTACATGAAAAGTACCAGGAACTAATTTGATTTTTACAAGTGAAGTGCAAATTGCACTTTCATGTTGCTCTTGATGTCTTTTATCACACAACAACAAACACTTAGTGCATGCCAAGCACTTTGCTGTGTCTTGGGGATGCAAAGATGAATAAGATAATTAGTCCTTGTCCTGATAGAAGTACTGGGAGAAACAAATAAAATTGCCAGTAAAAGTGATTAACAGCATAATAGATAGGCATATAAAGAGCTGTGGAAGCACAGAGAAGGGAACAATTAGCTGCTATAGAAGATCAGGGAAGGCTTTCCAGAGAAGAACACCATTAAGCAAGGTGTTGAAGGATGCATAAGAGTTTCTCTTGCACAGAAAATTAAAAAGGACAGGAAGGGCAGCCAAAGCAGATGGAACAATGAATACAGCCACAAAATGAGTATGGTATCTCTAGAGAATAGTTTTATAGAGCAACCATGGCTTATTTTCTTTGTAATGTAAATTGTCAAACTTAACCTAGAACTTCAAATTCCTATCACAATTTACTGGTGCTATTTTTCTTCTTATTGTTTTTGTCCCCCATATTTCCTTCTTAGAATTTTTTTAAGCCCCAATTCTGGTCTTTGTCGCCCACATCTTCCCAATGTACTCATAAAGCATTTCAGCAACTTTGATCAATGAGAATATATTTCAATGCAAATGATTTTGTACTTTTGGAAAACATGTATTGTCTGCTTTGTGTGAGGCATGGTAAAAATAAAGAAACATAAAGTAACCTCCTACCCTCTATGATTTAATGGTCAAGAAGGGAGGATTGATGCACAAATTAGTCATTGTAATTGAGTAACAAGTATGTGTCTAACATGTAGAAGTAGAAAGGGAATAGTTTACAATAGAGTCTACAAGGTAGAGGGCCTAAAAACTGGCAAAAGTTTTGGCACAAGAGGAGGGAAAATCTAAGAAAAGAAGATGCAGGTTAGAACCAGGAAAGCAAAGCCTGGATGTTAAATATGAGATGTAGGAAAATAAATAATAAGATGAAAAGCTGGAAGGATCTGGATTAGGAGAGGATTGGGCTGTGATATGGGTCAGGGGAAGGAGTTCAGGACTGAGACCATGAATCATGCAAACATGATAGAGCCCAGTGTTGTGTGGTCCCCACTGGCTAGAACAGAGGTGGATCTGACAGCTTTAAGCAACTGTGCAGAAAAGGACAGCGCCATCTCCTCTATAGACTATTTCCTATGCTGCTACTTTTCTGTTCTCTTTCCCCTTACATTATCCATGATTCACATTTGTTTGCTTCCTGATCATTTAGAAGCAGAGCAAGGATAGGTTCAGAGGTAGTAAGGTGGACTTCATCCCCAAAACTCACCCAGTGTTTGAATCAGATAAAGGCCTTTTAGCTTTGCACAAACAAAAATTTATTTTTAGAAAGAATTGCAATGACTTTTTGGCACATCTATTTTGAACTTTATTATAGATCAAGTCATGTAAAGGAATCGTTAGGTAACATGCCTAATGTGCTCTGCTAAGATTGACAGTTTTGTAAGTGCTAGAAAATCATGGGTGGTATTTAAGCAATCTTCTCAATCAACATATTTACGGAGCACCTGCTTGTGTGTAAATACTGTGCTGTACTTGTGATTTGGAGGAGACAGGAAAATGAGAGAGGTGGTATAGTGTGGGGGTTATTCTCAGCTAAACGAAGATTTGGATCCCAGTTCTACCAGGTACTTGCTATGTGACTTTCATCAAGTTATTTGACTTTAGTTTCTTCACCTTGAACAATACCACTTACCTCATGTAGTTGTGAGGAGTAAATGAAATCACCTATGCAAAACAATAATTCAATACTGAAGTGCTAAACATGTGGTATTATAAGAGTGGAGAAAAGAAAAAGATTGTTATGGGCTGGGCACAGTGGCTCACCCCTGTAATCCTAGCACTCTGGGAGGCCAAGGCGGGTGGATTGCCTGAACTCATGGGTTCGAGACCAGCCTGAGCAAAAGCGAGACACCCCTCACCCTTTTAGACCCCCCATCTCTAAAAATAGCTGGGCATTGTAGCAAGGTACCTGTAGTCCCAGCTACTTGGGAGGCTGAAGCAAGAGAATCACTTGGCCTAGGAGTTTGAGGTTGCTGTGAGCTGTGATGCCATGGCACTCTACCAAGGGTGACAAAGTGAGACTCTGTCTCAAACAAAGAAAAAAATATCATTATGGACTATGATTACCAAAGAAGGCTTTCTTAGATACATGGTGAATTTTGTTGGAAGGTGGAAGGGATTTTCAGACAGGAAAAATAATGTTCATAAAACACAGGGCCAGCATACAGAAGAAAGTTTTCAAAGGCCAGTTGATGAGGCTGACCAGTCTGGTGAGATCAAACAGTTTAAGTAGAGCAGTTGTAAGATTTGGTTGAAGCCAGATTGTAGCAGGCGTTGAATGGTGAACTAAAGAGTTAGGACTTTATCCAGTATAGATGATCATAAGTCAAAGATTTTTGGTTAGGAAAGTGTGGAGTCAGCAGGTAGAAATATAAGGATATTTCTAACAGCAATATGGGGAAAAATTTTAATGAGAAGAGAAAGAGAACTGTACAATCAGTAGGTTATTTAAATAGTCTTGGTGTGAGAGGACAAGGAATTGGATTAGGAAGAAGCAATGAAAATAAGAATAGATGGGTCAATGAGTAGAATAAAGGAAAAGTGAGCAGGACCTTGTGAGTGATGGATAGGGAAGACAAGAGATAAGGTAGCATTAAATATAATCTTGCTAACCCTGGGTATAGGATTAGCAAAAACAGAACAGACAGAAAGGAAAGCCAGTTTGGGGGGGAAGAGGGGAAACTAAGTCCTAGAAATCTTGAGGCAATGCTAGAACTTCTCAGTGGACACATGGATAAGAATTGGAAGGGGGAGCTAGTGTTCTAAAGGGAGAAGTCAAGGCGTCCTATATGGAAGGTAGTAATGGACCCATGTGATTAGCTGGATTCACCATTAGTAACAGCATAGAAATAGAAGTATAGAGGTCCAAGGATTGAAGCTTGAGATTTGGGGAGATAGCAGAAGAAACAGAGTCAGCATGGCAGAAAATAAGAAATATCAAGAAACATCTAATTTATTCATCCAGCGAATGTATTCTGTCCACCACTATTTGTTGTGTACCTGATCGAAACAAGGCCAGTTAGACATGCTGTTAATCATGAGAATGTGATATCACAGAAGTCAAGAGAAGAAAGGGTTTCAAGCTGGAGAAATTCATCAGTAGCATGAAATTGTGCAGAAACTGTGGGAAGCATCCATTATATCTAGTAAACAGGAGGTCAGTAGTAACTTTTTTTTTTTTTAGTCAATACTTTTTTTTTTTTTTTTTTTGCAGTTTTTTTGCAGTTTTTGGCCGGGGATGGATTTGAACCCACCACCTCCAGCACATGGGGCCAGTGCCCCACCCCTTTGAGCCACAGGCGCTGCCCTTACTAGTAACTTTTTGAAAATAGTAGCTTCAGTTTAGTGGGAAGTGGCCATGAGATATTAAAAGCCAGGGTTTTTTTTGTTTGTTTGTTTATTTTTTTTTTTTATTAAATCATAGCTGTGTACATCGATATGATCATGGGGCATCATACACTAGCTTCATAGACCGTTTGACACATTTTCATCACACTGGTTAACATAGCCTTCCTGGCATTTTTTTAGTTATTGTGCTAAGACATTTACATTCTACATTTACTAAGTTTCACA
>CAUYPK010045176.1:0-35857 GCA_963574355.1 Loris lydekkerianus
GCTGCCTTCCTGCCTGCCTTCCTTCCTTCCTTCCCTCCTTCCTTCCTTCCTTCCTTCCTTCCTTCCTTCCTTCCTTCCTTCCTTCCTTCCTTCCTTCATTTTTCCTACTATTTTGTTTTCCCTCTAAAGTATTCACTTCAAGGCTGAGGCTGGGATGAAGCCTGATAGTTCCCAAGCAGAGGCACTCATGTCAGGAGCATGGGGGGTTGTCTTGCTTGCCCACCCCCATTCTCCACCCTGACTCCAGCTTCCAGAAGGATCTCCATCTTAGAATTTAATTCTGCAACATGCTTTTTGTGCTTAGATAAATCATTGTGTTTAATGGTCAGCAGAATTAGGCAGAAACTAAATTGAAATGGCATGAATCCTGTCTTCCAATATATATTTGGTTAAAACTACTAAAACAAATATTGGGTACCTTGCTCATTTAAAAACAGTCAGCAGGGTCACTCCTTCCTATGGATTTTATGATTATGGTGGGAAAAGCAAGATAGAAGAATCCTGGCATCATATTTGTGAATAGAATTTGTTGAGGGATAAAATCATATATGTTAATAGCAAAAGGAAGACATAGTCAGCTATCCTTTGTGTCACTATGACAAATGGTTTATTTTGCGTCTGCACAGAGCTTTATGTGGTCCTGGAATCGCTCAGTTCTGTGCCATCATTTTACTTGCTGGACTGTTTAGAAGCAGAAACCGTTCTTGGTGCTGTTTCTCTAGTACCTCTTGGACATACCAGACATTAAAAAATACACAGGCAGGGAGAACTCCTTTCTTGAATAAGGAGTTTTTAAAGCATTTTAGAAGAATTTATTTGCCTCGTAAGTGTATAATTCTGTGCCACTGGGGTGATTCCAAACCTATCTATCTATCTATCTATCTATCTATCTATCTATCTATCTATCTACCGATAGAAGGCCCCTATGTACAGGTCGGCAGTATCAGGAGTGTCCAGCCTTTGTTCTTTTCTGTTGCACATCAAGAAACAAAAATTTGTCTTGGGCCACACAAAAAATACACAAACACGAATGAATAACAACACTAACTTTACCTTAGAATTGAAAACATGTGACCTAAAAATTTGTACCCTCATATTAATCTGAAATTTAAAGAAAGTCCATATAAAATGTTCAAAATATCTGATACCACAATAAGCACAAAACAGTCCTCACATAGTTCATATATGGCCCATGAGCTGTGGGTTGGACACCCCCGAAAGCTATTGTTGTTGAGGGCTAGGGAGAAAGCATATCCTTCCTGCTTTCCATATATTATCCAAATCATGCAACAAAGAGTTCACCTCACCTTAGTGAGGAAAACTGGGCAGTCTCCAAAACTATTGATTTGTGAACACTAATTTAAAATTGTTTTGTATTCTGCACTTTATGTAGTGGATATTAACTGAACACATTGGGTACCTCACAATTTCCATTTTAAAAATCAATTTCAATCTTTGGGAGTGGTTGCTTGCCATTATGCATATCTTTTATGTTATATTTTTAAATTGAGTAAAAGATATGGAAGGGAAATGACATAGTCCTAGGATCTGAATGTGATGCTTGAACAAAAGATATGATATTCACAAGATGCAATGGAGCGTGTGTCTACTTATCTGGCTGTGCAAACTTATGAGCCTGATAACAATAGCAATGAGGCATTTTTTGCATGAGTGACTCTTCAGGGATTCTTCTAATAGCCATGCTAGGAGTCTTATACTTGGAGATCAGAGTTTTTGCACTGAATAAAATTGTGTACTTTTAGCTTCTCTGCTGGTACAAATTCTAATCCAAAGACGTCTCCGTGTGCCCAGTTTGGGCTGGCCTCTGAATTTTTCTCCTTTGTAATTGCCCACTCTTGCCCTCACTTGTGTATATCTATACACATAAAATTTTTATCCATCCATCTAATTGATTACTTTTTAAAAGAAAATGGCACAGATGTAGCACCCTGTAACTACACAGTCAATATATTTATACCCTTGACTTTCTTGTCTTTATTTCTGAGAATGACTTTTGAAATGTGTCCTTATCTTTTACTTATTACCATTTATTCATTTTGATATATTCTTATGTATATTATCAATCATTTATTCAAAAGGTGTTCTTTCAAAATTAGAGACTCCACAGGCAGGGATCAAAACCAAATCCACTCTGCAGTTGTATCTCCTAGCTTCCTTCTTGTGTCAATAATCCAGCCAGAAGAGTGTCCAGCCCACGCCAAACCACAGGCTCTCCTATGGACCTTTGTTTGACCTTTGACCCAGTCACCTTCCCCTGATCCACTATAAATTCTCCTACTCAGTAATTCTACTTGGTCTCCAGACTGGAGGGATTATCTACGTCCTCTGGATGCTGTGTTCTTTTCTCTAACTTGGCTTAGGACACATGGCTTTGTATAAAAATGTTCCTATGTTTGCTCCCATGTTTGAGATGATGAGCATCTCCTGCATTAAGGAATGCATCTTACCTTACTTTTGTTCCCCAAGATTACGCAACTCAGAGCTGGGACACAGGAGGCATAGAGCATATATATATGTTGAACTGGAAAAAGGTCACTCTGTTCTAAATGTGTTGAGCTTATCCTGAACCAAACACAGTGCTGTGGTCTTGGTCACTGTGACCTTCACGTGGCCAGAATTTACTCACTTGGTTTGCATAAAAGGAGGTAAAGTGTAGACAAAAGATGAGCTATGAAGTTGTGCAGGTGAAGTGCACACTCTGGCTCTGCCACTCCTGAGTCGAGTAACTCTGAGCAAGTTACTTCACCTCTCTGAACTGCAATGTCCTGACCTAGGGTGTGTGGAGAATAATGGTATGCATCAATTTTTATTCCCTGTATTGCCTAAATACTTGGCATTAAAAGTGAAAAAAAAAGTGCTAATTATGGAAATCCGTCACACACAGAGACAGATACACTCTCTTCATTGCATTTGAACCACAGCTGTCAGTATGCCTTCATCTGGGGATTTAACCTGTTTTCAGGAGGCAAGCCTATTTATGTCTGGATTTGGAGTATCATAACTTCAATTAACAAAAAACAAACAAACAAAAAAACAACCCTTCCATCTTTTTTTCCCTTTACAGCCTTTGTAATCACAGTCCTCGTCTTTCTGCCCACCTCTTTCCCCCTGCCCACCCACTTCAAAAGCTCCTCTCTTTTGATGCTGAGTCTCTGAATAAGGAGATCCTATTAGTGTGGATGAACCTTATAATCCATGCTGGGGTCAACCAAAATGTAAAGGAAAAACCTGGGTATTACAAGGTTTAACCTGGGCAAGGAATCCATGGAGTTATGCCAGGCAGAGGGACAGAACTAGAAGAATAAATTTGAAGGGAGGTGCAGTGTCCCTCAAGCCATTCTCCAGAGTTAAGTCTTTCTTCTCTCCTCTCCTTTGCTGTGACATGTTTATGGAACTTTCATTCTTTTAGCTATCACTATCTCTGATATGTATTTCATAATTTTTCAGAGAAGAAAGGCATGTCTTCCTCATTTTAAATTAAAGTATAATATAGTAGTTAAGACCAAATACCTTGGGGCCAAATACTAACTTTGCCACTTATTTGAAAGATGATCCCGGATAAATCACCTAATGATTGTGCGACTCAATTTATTCATCTGAAAAATGAGGATGACCATAATAGGACTTCCCCTATGGTACTTAAATTAGTTAGAATATGTAAAGCATTTAAAATAGTGCCTGGCATATAGGAAGTGTCACTTTGAAAATTACTACCAAGTGAACTCACATGTCTAGCAAGGCCAGGCACCATGTGAATGGGAAGGTCTATTTTCTGCCTTTGAAACTTAACTTTAGACCTGAATGCCTTCTTCTACAACGATGTCAGACCACCTCACGCATCTTTCTTGAAGTCTGTCTTTCATTTAATTACATGTCTTGTTGATTCCCCTCAATTGATTTCTTGATTCCCATTGAGGAGTCTCTTGCTTTTGGCTCTCAGCATGTTCCATTCAAATACCAACTAATTAGACCTGGATATTCCTGAGCCTCTCCTTACCTTTCAGCCTACAGTGTCCTGTGATGAGAAAGGAGGCTTGATGCAAATTGCAACTGACAAGGTGTACTGAGGTGGACATATATTGACTCCTGCTAACCGTGCACACTGGCACAGATAATTACCATTCACAGCCCACACACACGGAAGGCCATGTCTCCCAGGTGAGGTGATGGGGAGAGAGCTTTAGTTTGATGGGGAGCTTCTCCTCAGAAATGTTCCATTGTCCATCCTTCTTTTTTACTCATCTCAGTCCTGTGATGGCAGCTGTCTTAATCCATTTGTGATGCTGGAATAAAATATTGAGACTGGGTAATTTATAAAACAAGTTTATTTCCTCACAGTTCTGGAGTCTGGGAAGTTGAAGATCAAGGCACTGGTAGGTTTGGCTGCCCAGTGAGGGCTGATCTGTGTTCCAAGGTGGCATCTTGTTGCTGCATCCTCTGAGGGAAAAAATGCTGGGTCCTCACTTCGTGGAGGAGCAGGGGAAGCTGAACACTGAGTGAAGCTTCTTCTGTAAGGGCCTTCATCCCATTCATAAAGGAAGAGCCCCATGAGCTAAGTACCCTTTAAAGGCTCCATGTCTTAATACTATCACTTTGGCCATTAATTTTTAACACTTAAATTTTGGAGGGGACACACCAAACCATAGCACCAACTGTCCATTGTTTTCAAAGATAAAATATATGTAGCTCAAAACATGTCTTAAACACTGCATCTGTGCCAGGTCTAGTTGCTTCTGCTGGTACAGTACTGAGTGGGTGCATCCAAACTCAGAAGGGCAGAGCCAGCACTGGATACAGAGGCTTGGTACAGGAAGGGCCAGGAGGTGCCTTGTGAGGGATGTTAGTCCATGTGCAACTCATTAAGCAGAATCCAGGGATGATTCTAGCATTGAGAATTAGCTAGTACCAAGGGGCCAGGAACAAAGAGGGGGATTAACTGTGGGATACAGAATAGACTAGACAGTGTTGGAAGAGAAGTTGGAAGACCTGGTGAGAACTCCCTTAAGTTCTAGGTCCTGTACGGTGTTCTAGTTGCCCTACCCAGTGTGAGAAGATAGTTGGTAGGGGATTGAGCTAGTTCATGCTCTTCTTTTGCTCTTCCCATGGTTATCTGTAATATGAATGATATCACTGTATATGCTTTTAGATTTATTAATAAAACAAGTAAACTTTTTTTAAAAGATACCTTTTTTATTTAGCTTCATTTATCTTATTAATATTCTTTCTTGCTCGTAGAACACAGCTATACACATGCATGTGATAGAACATACTATAGTCCAAAACTGTGGTTGACTATGGCCAGGCCTTTATAGGAATTTCCTTATTTTGGGGTCACCATCAGCCTATATGGCATCTTTGTGCACATTTGAAAAAGAATTGACACAGCCCTGTACCTTGGCATGCCTGGCTTGGGGTCAAAGACACGTACTGGCTATTAGCCACTCAGCTGGATATATTCTGTAGGGCCCAACCAACAGACCTCATGGAAGCCCTAATTATATGGTGCTATTCAGGATGGTGTCACTCTTTCTGACGCAAATGGGGTTACAGCCAGCTAGTCTTCTGTTCTGGTTTCTCTGACTATAGCCAGTTCCTTTAGGTATAGCTAGTTCCTACCTCCAGGTGGGCAGTACCCATCCAGGAGATGAGAACATGTCTTGGTCTGGGTGACCAAAGGATAAGACAGTGGCTTCTACTCCTTTACTAGAAATCCACAGCTTGTCAATCCATACTGGTTGGAAAGAACATTGAATTTGAGGTGGGGGAAAAAAAAAGCAGAGTTAGAATAGAAATTTCTGCCAATTTCTAGACCTAGATCTTTTGTTTTCCCTTATAATTCACGCTCTCAGCTGTAATCTCTCAGGACAGTTTGTTTTTGTTCATCACTTGCCTTCCTCTGAGCTCACCAACAAATAGCTCATACTGTGTTGAACCAAGACCTACATCAAAGGTATGGCTTTGCAACTCACCAGCACCTGACATGTGGGATAAATGATTTGCCACTTCTGGACTTCATTTTTCTTATCTGGAAAATGGGGTAGTGTAGAGATCCAAAGAGATTAACTGTGTGAAATGACATGAAAACAAGAAATCACAGTACAAATATAAAATACAATGGAAACCAGAAAGGGTTAATTTATCCTCAAGTTAAGGTAAAGCAATTTACTCATCCATTTTTCTGTCATTCTGAGACACAGTTCAGGCAGCTGGTAAGTACTGAAGAAATATATCATTTTCAACTGTCTGAATCCATACTCAGTTGATTTCAAAACTTAATTGTGTTTGAATGAGGAATCAATATGTTATAACTGCACTAACATTACTGTGCTGAAAATCTGCTCATGTTTCTGGTGCCTTCATAATATATTTCAATTTTCCCATTATTTTTCCATTATTATCCCATATTTTTTGAAAGGATTCTTTGAGCATTGCAACATGGCACAAATCCCAAATGAATGATAATGACTATTTGTTTCGATTTCAAACTGCATTTGTTAAAATGTTCTGAAGCTCCTCCTGGTTCCAGGCTGTCTCTTTAACAGAGACAACAAACAATTCTTTCTAAAGTATTCATTTCATCATGTTCCTTCCTGGGCAGCCAGATTTCCCCTCTTTCTTAGCTTGTTTTGTTATAAGTGTCAGCCATAGTACAGTTAAGCTAACGCCTTTCTTTTCATACTGTCTCTCTCAGTTTTCGAGTATATCCCCTTTTCTAATCAGGCTGAGCACCTCACAATACCACAAGAGAGATCGATTATTCTCAATGCTATATTTGATGAATTTGACTTTACCTGGAATGCCATTATCTCACCCTTGCCATTTAGACCTTTTGCACAAGGTCTTACTTAGGAGATAAGACTTTTGGGGTTTCTGTCACTCTAGTAACCTCTCTCTCTGTTAACTTTGACACATGAGACACATGGCCTGGAAGACTTCTTGATTTCTAGGGCCACACTGCCTTTAGGGCAGTGCTGTCTTCGATGCCAAAGTCAAGTCCAGATGGATCCTCAGGCCATGCTGTATCCTTTCTCCTTCACTCTAAGATCAATTCTTCATTTAAGCCTAGTGTAACTCCACTGTGAATAGAATTAAGCTCACCAATAAAATGCTAACTTACCAGCTGCTAGTCTTGATGGGCTCAAGATAAGAAAAGAACACATGTAAGAACAGAGGTCATTGTGGCAATGAGGGAAAAGGAAATATGAGGTCTGACAATTAAGTTCCTAAGTTACCATCCTGCACTTATGTTGGTAACACTGCACAAAGAATTTGGTAATAGTTCATGACCTTGGCATATCAGTGACACACATCAATGTTCATGTGGATGCATGGTGGTGTCTTGCTGAGTGGCAATCATTATTGTTGCGTGATTTATGTGCTATCTCAAGAATGTTGGAGCTTGAATTAGAGCAATGAACAAACATTAAATTCCGTGTTAAATTTGGCAAGAGTGGAAGTGAAATCAGGAACGTGTTAGTCCAAGCCTATAGGGATAATGCCATGAAGAACAGCAGTGCACAAAGGGATTAAACATTATTTTCTGAGAAAAGTTAAAGCATCACTGATGAATAAAGCTCAGGACAACCGGTAATGGGCAGAACTGATGCACATATTGCAAGAATTTGGTAAATTGTGTCAAAATTGTTGGCTGACTATGAGAAGCATAGCAGATCAAGTAAACATTGATAGAGAAGCAGGAAAATCTTAACTGAAAATCTTGGCATGAGAAAAGCATGTGCAAAAATGGATCTGAAGAAATACATTGATGAACAAAAGCAATGGAGAGTTGAAGTTTGCCATGACCTTTCAGAGAGGCAAAATGATACTTGGGCTGTGTTATCACTGGCGATGAAACACAGCTGTACCAATACCACCCTGAAACAAAGCTTCAAAGGGCACAAAGGAAGTCAACCAATTCTCTACAACCAAAAATGTTTTGTCAGTCCAAGTCAAAAGTCAAAATTATGTTGTTAACCATTTTTTCTATCAGAGTGATTCTTCATTATTAATTTGTACCAACTGGCCAAACAGTTAACTATGTTTACTATTTGGAAATGCTGAAAAAGCTGAGTGAAAAATTAGATGAAAATAACCTAAACTATTCAGTAACAACTCGTGGCTCTTGTATCACAACAATGCACCAGCTCACACTGCACTGTCCGTGAGGAAGTTTTTAGCCATTGAACAAATAACCGTATTGGAAAACCCTCCCTCTTCACTTGATCTTGCCCCCACCCCATGACTTTTTCTTTACTTGAAGATAAAGGAAATATTGAAAGGGAGACATTTTGATGGCATTCAAAACATCAAAGGTAATACAATAATAGGTCTGATGGCAATTCCAGAAAAATTCCAAAATTGCTTTGAAGTGTGGACTCAGTGTTTATGTCAATGGTGAGCTTCCCAAGACAAGTCCTTTAAAGATGACCATAGTTATATTCAGTAATGTCATATGTAGCACTTTTTCTAGGATAAGTTTGTGAACTTAATTGTCAGACCTTTGTATAGCCAGATGCTGAGAAAACAAAAGCTTAAATACTGCAGGAAAATGTGATCACCATGACTATATATTGGCCTGTTTAAAAAAAAAAAAAATTCACAGTATAAATTCAAAGATGGTGGTATAATCCTTTTTAAGTTATTCTAAATACTAGTGAACTATGTTTAAGAAATAATTGGTTCTTATAACCATTTAATTTAGGTTGGAAGTATCTCTATACATTTAGAAGTTTTATTTAGGGCCTGGCACAGTGGCTTGTGCCTGTAATCTCAGCACTCTGGGAGGCTTAGGCAGGTGGATTGCCTGAGCTCATGAGTTTGAGACCAACCTGAGCAAGAGAGAGACCCTGCCTCTAAAAAATAGCCAGGTATTGTGGCGGGCACCTGTAGTCCCAGACACTCAGGAGGCTGAGGCAAGAGAATTGATTGAGTCCAGGAGTTTGAGCTTGCTGTGACGCTACGGCATTCTACCCAGTGTGACAAAGTGAGACTATCTCAAAAAGAAAAGTTTTATTCAGCTTGAATTTGTTTATACCTACTGTGTTAAGGTGAGTTTTGAGACAAGGTAAGTACCTAAGTTCTCTTTGTTGATCATTTGGTGTGAATGCCTATCCAGCACCATTTTCTT
The DNA here is from genome assembly GCA_963574355.1 of Loris lydekkerianus. Lineage (NCBI taxonomy): Eukaryota > Metazoa > Chordata > Mammalia > Primates > Lorisidae > Loris > Loris lydekkerianus. The sequence goes on from CAUYPK010045176.1 coordinate 9,149, forward strand.
CTATAAAATAATCCATGCTTTCTCTGCTGAGCTGTTTCTCCTGGCTCTTTGTTCCTGCTGTCAAGAGAGATGACCCAATCTCTGAATCCAGAGTGAGCATATGGCCCCGCTTGATCAGTCAGTGTATTCCAGCTCCTCAGAGCACAGTGAGTAGTTGGAAGAAGGCCAGGCATCCTGCACTTTGGCCCAAGGAGATTCAGTGTCAGGAAAGTACTCCAGCATTTTGGAGAGATACCCATCCTGTATCAGTTAGTGTCCTATCATGGAAAAGAGCCAGTAGGATAGATAGAAGATAGATCAATAGATATTAAGAAATTGGCTTACCTGGATGTGAGGGCTGACTAGTCCAAAATCTGTAGGGCCCATGGAAGGCTAGAAACTCTCTGGCGTGAGCTGCCATTGCAGTCTAGAAGTGTATTTCTTTTTCTTCAAGGAAGTTTCCATTTTGCTTTTAAGGATCTTAACTGATTGGATGAGACCCATCTGTATTATGGAGGATATTCTTCTTTACTTAAAATCAATGTGATTATAGTGTAGTGTTAATGATATCTGCACTAGAACTTGCTTTTCAGAGTGTCACCTGGTTAGGTAATTTGGAAAATTTTAAAGGACATACAATACATAAGGGACTTTTTATTTTATCAGTCAGTGTCCAGGATTCATGTTATGATTGCAAACAAATTGCAGGTACTTTCTTGCCAAATTCTCTTAAGAGCTTTTCATAAAATGTTCCCTTGATGGGGTTCCCATATCAACATGCCTGTACCATTTTGGTGAACCAATCTCTTATGAACCTGTGACAGACATACGAAGCCCACAATTGGGAACCATTAGTTTGTCAAGTCACCTTCCTGAAACTGGGTTCCAGTCTCAGGGCCTAGAATGACCCTCTAGTCTTCAATGCTTGAGTATAACTGTCTCTGGTTGATGCCACACCAGGACAGGTGGGTGGGGAGTGGATGTCAGAATTCCCAGAGGGGATAAACAAGACTGAGGCTTTACTCAAGAGCACTGTTGACTCTAACTAGTCCCAGGCACCAGAGTGAGACAGTGTCAGTCTTAGAAAACTTGGAGACATTTGCTTCAAAGTAGCAGGTCTTGCTTGAGACCAAGGGCCCTGTTTGTTCAGGTCTAAGGAAACTCCTCTGATCTCTACATTTCTTTCATCTGTCAATGTTGATGATGGTCAAAGCCAAACTCATTTTTTTTTTTCACTTTAATTCTGCTATCTTCCCAAATAGTAATTCTATTTTTGTGAGTTACATATTTTTTAAAAAAGTACTTCCCACCCTCTCTTACCACAACACACACACACAAGCACACACACACACACAAGCACACACACACACACAAGCACACACACACACACACATACACACACAGAGCTGAGTAGCATTCTTGTTAGAATAACTAAATTCAGAGATGAATAGAGAGGATTAAATATAACGCTCATCCTATATGCTCCTCTTACAGTAATTGATGTAACATCAGTGAGATTTTACTGGCAGAATTGATTCAAATCAAACTAGAAAAATTCAGCCTCAAGAACTGAAAATGAGTTAAAATGTGGTAAGCAAAGAATAATAATATGTGGCAATGTCTTCAAATTATTCATATTTTAAGCTTTGTATAATTTGAAGTTGCAAAGATATGCTTAACAAGGGTGGATTTTTTAAAATGTGATGTCTTTATTAATGATCAAGAAGCAGTACTGAAAACATAGCAAAGCTATCCCAGTGATGTTAAATTGAAAGGCATTGAGCACATTTGGGGAAAAAATACAAATAGTACAAATAGAGGGGTGGTGTCTATGGCTCAAAGGAGTAGGGCACCAGCCCCATTGCCGGAGGTGGTGGGCTCAAACCCATCCCCAGCCAAAAACTGCAAATAATAATAATAATAATAATAATAATACAAATAGAGCTATAGAGGTTATAAATATGGATGGAAGGAATACCAAAGATATTTTAGAAATATACATAACAATTGTGTCTATAGGAAAATGTAATTGAAAACAAAGAAGTCCTCAGCTAGGATGGTTGTCATGTAATATCGCTTCTTAGCCTGGTGCCCTAAGTGACAGTGGGGCTGACGTTATGCTATTCCAAGGGGATGATCAGAAGTAGTTGTACCAGCATCAGGTAATTAATAAGTTTTTACTTTAAAAACTTTTTTTTCTATTTTTATAATGTGGCCATAGGCTAGTTTTTATGAAATAAATTTTTCCTTCTCATTAATATTTCAATACTTCCCTCTTTGCACAACTCCTGGTCGCTCTACGTATATAATCCCTTCATAGTCTATGCAAATAGTGCCCCCTGGAGATATGCAGTGAACACCCTGTATAACTTCACATGATTGCCTTGATTTTAAATAAAATAGATCCTTTTATTCCAGAGTGTTTCCCAATATCCAGTGACGTAAGCATGACACTACAGTATCCAGAATGTACACAGCATTTATTGGGTTATGTCAAACGATCACTTACACAGAACATTTGAATATACATATCCAAATATTTGGCATTAGGAAGGCCATAATCCAAATCATTTAGTGATTTACTCATTACCTTTCCTGAAAGAACTGAACAGTATACTTATCTCTTCTGTTGCTCTCTTGCAGATTTTATTGGCTTGAAGATTTTTAAAAAGCAATTTCTGCCTATATATTTAATTAAGATGCATATCATATCACAGGTCACATTTTCCCTACTGGCATGAAATCAATTTATAGGATAAAATGCATCCTCTGATTACAAGCTTGGAAGGAGGAGGCCTCATTATAAACTGTCACTTAGGTCTCCCAGATCTGTCTGAAAGGTTGGTAGGTCTCCTCACCAGAGCTTTTGGGCTTCAAGGAATGGCAAAAACCCATTTTAAATAAGTGGAATAAAATATTTATCTCTCCTACTAGAATACTTTTATTGGGTATGTGCCTTTGTATCACTTTTAGACTAGATAACAAATAATCATTTTGAAGAAACTTCTGATTTCACATATATTAATGAAAATTATTAACCAAATATAGGTCATATTCTCTGCTTTGTATTTTTCCTTTCTGATAGAGTTCTGTGGTTAATTGATAGGGAATTACATTAAAACATCCCTGGAATGTGGAGATGTCTTTTGGGGGATTCAACTAATATAACTCACACTTGTAAATAGACTTGACTACTGGATGGGAGCCAAGAGGGACAGATGTGCAGGAAGGTTAGTAAGTGATTTAAGAACCCAGAGTTATCTGTGTTCCCCACTCACACTCCAAGAGGAAGGCATCTTTAGAAGTGTCTGGCTCCACAGCCAGCTGTCTACAGCCCTACCATGGAGATGGCATGTGGGGGTCAATGTAATTGTTGGCAAATTAAGCCACTGGTCTATCTTAACCAAAGTCTGAGCATATTCTGACTTCTTATGTCCTTTTTCAGTCAGTAAAAGTATATAATGACAGGAAAATGAGAAATTCTAGCTTGCTTAATAGTTTTCTTTCTCATTAATTATCAGTATAGCAACGGTGTTCTCCATTAGTTTATTATGAATTAGTTCATTGAGTCATATCCTTAAACTCAATCATGTGTAAGTCTCTACAAAAAATCTGACATCTGGATCTAAAATTGAAGGTCAGACAATTGGTCATGAGCTCTAATAAGATAATTGTGCCACACACTTTACTGTACATCCTATCCCAGAATACATGAACAGTTTCTACAAATAAATAAGATAAAGACGCCCAATATGGTAGAAATGTGGACAGAAGCACTTCACGCATACACATGTACACACACACACACACACACACACACACACAATCTAAATGGCCCAGCACACTTGAGAGAAGGCTCTCAACCTCATTAATAATCAGATCAATGCAAATCAACACTACAATTAGACAATACTAGACATAAATCTTGATGGCTACAAACTCAAAAACTTAGAAGTACCAAGTGCTATAGAGGCTTTGAGGCAGCTAAAACTCTCATTCATTGCTGGAGGGAGCATAAATGTGTAAACTGCTTTAGAAAATGTTTTCACAGCATTTACTAAGCTTAACGTAAGTTTTACCTTATAACCCAGGAATTCTCTGCCTAGGTAGAAATGGGTCTGGGCATGAACCAGACATGCACCAGAATATAGCAGCACAACTTTATGATAGTTAAGTACAGAAAACAGCCCACATTTTTCTCGATAATAAAAATGAATAAAGAAATTATGGATGAGTTACAAAATTGAGAAATATTCTGTGAGAACCAGCAGCTGTGACATGCAGCATAGATAAATTTGTAAAATACAATGTTGACAGCAAGAAGGCTTTCATTTCTGTGAATGTCAAAAATGGGCAAAATTAAATGAGGGTGATATGAATTAATGGTGAACTTTGGGGAAGACGCTGACTGGAAGGTTGAAAGTTCTTTGAGCTCATACCCTTATGATTGGTCCAATCTTTCTCATATATCTTCTTTTTCAATAAAGAAGTTTATATATGTATGTATGTTCATGTGTAGGCGACAAAGACAGAGAGAAGCATTAAGAGATTTAGCTGTATTGAATCAGGTTTTATAAATATAGTGAATGTAAGAGAAGGCTAAGTCTTCAATACCAACTGCCATTCTTCCCAGAATACGCAATCTGTGAAGTCTGAAAGAGCTCATAATTAAAGTAATTCTGGGATTATGTAGAGATTGTTGTGAAGTCTAGAGTTACAATCAATGCAGTAAGACCTTTTTTATTAAAAAGCTATGAAAATATTTTTGGGATAGGATGTTAAATAACTTCATAGTTATAAACATGTTGAATCAAAGTTTTCTGGGAAAAATAAAAACAAAAAAAACAAACCTAATTTTAATAATAAACATTATCCTACCTCAAATAGACTGAAAATTCAGTTACACAGTATTGTCTCCTTCCATCCTCAACAAAAAGAAAAAAAAAGTCTTCCCTTCCCATAGTAGGAATAATGGGTTCCTGAGAAGCTGAGTAGAGAGAATGTTGAATATTCAGGCAGGGTCCAGAAGAGACGCATGGGGAATGTGGCAGGCACAATTATATTGTCAGAGTCTCAGGGTCAAGTATTTGACCTCCAACTTTGAATCCAGATAGGAAATTTTTTTAAGGAAAGAAAATAAAATTACAAGTTACTCTATCTCTGCAATAATAATAAAAAAAAAAGTAAAATAATCTAGTAATATGTAAAAAGGTAATGCATCATGTCAAAATCGTATGTATTCTAGTTATGTAAGGTTGTTTTAATATTGAGAGTCCCTATAATTTGCCACATTAGCAGGAAATGAAGACACTCATATGGTTATCTCAATAGATCCTGAAAAGCACTTGTTAAACTTAGCATCTATTCATAATTAAAAATGAAAAAGTAACAACTCTTAGCAACTGAGAATAAAGGAAAACATTTTGGTGTGACAGAGTAGTATCTACAAAAAAACTTGGAGCAAAAAATGTAAATGCTTTCATCTAAAATGGAGAATAGTAAAAGGAAGCCAGCTCTGTTCATTTCTATCCAGGGCCCCCTTGGAGGTCTTCTCCATGCAGAGGGGCAAGAAGAGCAAGCATGTGGAGACAACCCAAGCGCCTGTCAACACATGAACGGATTAATAAACTGTGGTGTCCATACACCATGAAACACTATTCAGCCATAAAAATGGTGGTGACTTGACATCTTTTGCATTTACTTGGAGGGATCTGGAGAACATTCTCCTGAGTAAAGTATCTAAAGAATAGAGTAAGCATCCCATGTACTGAAAGCTATGTTGAAACTAGTATATCAAGAAATATAGGCCCACACAAGAGAAAAACACAATTAAATCAAGAAAGGAAGGAGAAAGGGAGGAGGTTTGATAAGTTCCCACCTAAGACGCACAATGTGGGGTAGAGGGCACACTTCCTGGATGAGTGCCTCAACTACAAGTTCAGTTTTATCTTAGTAACCTATGTATTATATTAATGTGAATTTTTTAAAAAGATACAGTATTCGGAAAGAAAGTAATAAAAACAGTTTGGAGATAAACAAGAGTACAGAAAGAAATCTAAAATCTAGTGAAAGTATTAAAATTTTGATTTGAATTGGGCAAGTTCACTTTTTGCAGTTATTATATAAAAATTTATTATTTTTCTATAAATGAGAACAAATAAATATGAAGAAAAAAGTCAAATGCCATTATTTACAAAGCAAATTCTTTGACTAGGACATAACAAGCACTAACCCAAAAAAGAAAGGATTTGCTTACTTTATGATCAAGCACATAAAAACCATAACCCATGCATTTAGAAGATAAATTTGCAATGCATGCATTCAGTATTCTTTTCTAGTGATGGCAAATTTTGTCATCAGGATTAGGATGGTCCTATAAAATTAAGTTAGGAATTGTTCATTATATTTATCTTTTCTGGGAGAGTTTGCACCATTGTTGTGGCTCGTTCCTTAAATGTTTGAGAAAATTCAATACAAAGTCACAATGACCTAGCAAATACTTTATAGAAAGGATTTTAAATTATAGCTACTTCTTTAATTTATGTAAGACTATTTATATGGCCCTTTTCTTCTTGTGTAACTTGTACTGAGTTATGTTTTTTAAGAGGTGGCTCATTTAAAGTTTGACATTTATAAGAAAAGTTGTTCATCACATTCATTATCTCAGAAATAATGTATGCAATGCAGCTGGCAAGATTTTAAATGTGCAACATTGCTGAATATGGTCCCCTGTGAAGTACTCTGCTTGGTCATCTGGTGACTGCAGTGGCATTCAGCAATGCAGTGTGCAGCATGTTTTTTAGGATGAGTTCAGAAACTTAATTGTTAGACCTCTTATGATGACAGCTTTGGTGACCATTCCAGAAAAGAGTTGCAAAATTTCTTCGAAGGGTGGCATCGGTGCATAGCTTCTGAAGGGGAGTACCTGGAAGGTGACTATAAGGATATTCAGCAATGAGGTGTGTAGCACTTTTTCCAGTATGAGTTTGCAAACTTAATTGTCTGACCTCTTATATGCTTATATACCCGTGACCTCCTTTAAGAGAAAAACTAACAAATCAATCCAACAAATTTCCTTATAGTTCTTTTCAGAAATACCCTTGCTCCTTCCCAGAGGCAGATATCCTTCTGATTTCTATCTTGTTAAGAAAATATAGTATATGTGTTCCTTTGTGAGATTTCTTTTGTACAACATTGTATTTTTATTTTTGATATTCATTTATGTAGTTGCATATATAATTCATTTATATTTTTATTGCTAAATAGTATTCCATTATCTGGGCATACAATAATTTTTTTCTTCAGCTACTGATTGTACTTAGTATAATAGGTTCATAGTGGTGTCTCATGGTCTTTTAATTTATAATTTATTTAATAACAAATTATAATGAACATCTATTTAAACACATTTATTGACCATCTATATGTTGTGTTTTATAAAATATAAATTCAAGTGTTTTGTCCACTTTTATTAATTTTATTTACTTTTTTGGTATAGATGTTTATCTGTTTACTTTTATTAATTTTATTGAGTAGTAGTAGATTCATCTTTACCCTTCATTTTCACTATCATTTTGGTTCTCCTGGGACCTTTGTATTTTCACATAAATTTTAGACTCCACTTATAAAGTTCTACACACACATCATCTTGCTCTTTGTATTTCTGATGTTGTCCTTTGGATGTGTTGAATTACTCTGCTATATAGTATTTTTACCATTTCCTTAATTTCTTTTCTCATGTTGATTTATTATTTCCTTCTGGACATGATTTGTTATTACTTTTCTGGCTTTATGAAATGGATGGTTAGAGCACCGATGCTTCTCTTTCCTGCTATTCTAATATGTGTTTTTGTAATTGTCAGATTCCTTTTCGGCAAATATTAATTGTATCTCTCTATTCTAAGCTCTCTTCCTCTCAAAAGTCTTTGTAGATTGCAGTTGCTTTCTCCTCTGCATCCCCTGACCTCAGAGTAGGACGTGATGACCTGTAACATGTAGGTCAAATGTAGACTCAGATAGTGTTCCACCTGGCTCTGCAGTTTGGATTGATTGTGTTGTTTTATTTCATTCAAAATATTTTCTATTTTGAATTTTATCTAATTTCTTCTTTGATTTAAACATTGTGTTGCTTCATTTTAAACATTTGGAGGTTTCTACTTTTTATTATTAATTTATATCCTAATTATTTTGTGAGATAGAACATATTCTATCTAATTTCAATCCTTTGAAATTTGTGGAAATTATTTTATGACCCAGGACAATACTAATTTTGGCAAATGTTTAAAGTGTACTAAATAGCGTGTGTATTCTGTTGCAGTGGGTGGAATATTTTTTCTCTTTGGCTCTTATATTGGATACATTTATTAGGTTTCATTTGAGAATCATGTTGTTTAGATTTAGACTTTGCTAACTTTTATGCCTGCTCGTTCTGTAAGCTTCTGAGAAAAGTGAGTTAAAATTTTACACTATGAGTATGGAGTTTTCTATTTCTCATCTTAGTTTTGTCAATTTTTGAGTTTATAATTCTGATATTTTCTTGATGAATGTATCATTTTATCACTATATAATATCCCTCCTTTTTAAATCTCTGACAGACTTTTATTGCCTGAAAGTCTATCATAATATATATGAATATAACTAAATTAGTCTTAGTTTTGTTTATGCCTACTTTGAGCCTTTTATTTTAAACTTTTGTATTTTTATATTTATGTCTCTTGTACATGGTGCTTAGTTGGGTCTACTGTATTAATCCATTCAGCCACTTTTGCCTGGCAAAAATGGTAATGACTAAAGAAAGAAAATTCTTGTTTATGAATACTACATATTCTTAAATATCCTTAAATAATATTTATTTTATGTTGATGTATAACTTTCTTGTCCTCAATGTAATAATATACCTTAGCTTAGAGTATGTGTTGAGTCACACTAAGACTGACTGGTTGCCAGTTTTATAGGACTAGGCCTTTCCTGACTTTCCAGTTCTTCCACTGCCTCCCTCCCTTCTGTGATCTTACTCTGCTTTCCCACACAGACAGGGTTTCCTCAACCAGTTGGGACTTGACTAGCACCATTCCTGTCTTTAGTATACCTGACTTTTTTTTTTTCTTTCATTAGCTAAATTCTCTTTTCTTCTAATACAGGGTGTGCATAAAGTTCATGTGCAGTTTAAATTGCACATGAACTTCATGGACCCTGTATTTGTTCACCCCTCTCTACTTAATGGAGTTTATTCACATTCTCTTTCTGAATTGTCTGGTTTAGCATTAAATTGTTCGCTAACAGGTTGCAGGAGGAGACATACTGACATATCTTCTGGCACAATGGTAGCCACAGCAGTGAGCCAGGGCACAGCACTTTGCTAGCTACACAAATTCTTAACCTTGTAGCAGATTGTGAGCCAAACCCTTCAGCTAATTCTTTGTTTTATGACTTGGAAAAATTTGTATTTCTTCTTCTCAGGTCTTATTTTTATTATCTGTGAAAGGAGGCATTGCCAAGAATCTTATGTCTTCTACCAGCACCCATGAAACTGTAGCAAACTAATTTGCTAGCTTGCAAGTGGGATGACATTTCAGACCCTTCACAGATCTTTGAGAGGCAGAAGCATAGAATTTTAGGATTTCTTTCTTTTGATTTGTCTTCCCTCATCCCTTTCCAGAACGGAGCCAACAAAAGTTTGAATAAAAGAGTGAAGGTTTCACAACTAATTAGCAACAGACCAGAGACTTGAATCTAGATTTCATGACCTCAATCCTTCTATCACTAATGTGTTTTAAATCTAAACAGGTACTTGAAACATCCATGCTGTGCAAGACAGTTAAAACTTTTAATTACTTTTGTGCACCGTACCTGCTGATTAAAAGCCCTCTGTATGTGGGTAGTCTCTAGAACTCTACAATTAATTAAATGTGAATTTAATAGATACTTTAGTCTGGTACTCATATTCTAAAGAAAAACACTTTTTCAAAAAAGGCAAAACACTGCACTAAAACTAATCATCTAAGTAAAAAGCAACTTCTTTGTTAACACAGACCTTGTATCACGATACTGGAATAAATGGTACAGCTAAATCATTGCCAGGATTCATTAATTTTAGTAATTTTGCACAGGCTAGATAATTGGTTAGTAAAAGGTATATGCCTAAAAAGTGAATAATCTCAAATCCTTACAGAATTTGCCTAAATTTTGCACTGTTATGAGACGTAAGATCATTTCCAATTAAAGTAAAAATATGTCTGCATGTACCTAGAAAGAGAACCTACTGAGAAGTCAAGTTGACTAGAAACATTTTTTGTGATATTGGCAACTGGACAGAAAGTGGCAAACTCTTAGAATTTCGGCAACATCAGAGATGTGAATCACAGACATTGCTGTTTTTGTTTTATTGAGCATAGGTATGTATTTTTCCCTCAGAGAGTCTTTGTTCACTTATAAGATAGTTTTTTAGTGGGAGACAGAGATCTTCCTAATTCTCACTTCATCCTGCTCTCCCCCAGAACATATTTTAACATTTGGGTTCACTCGTACTTTGAATTTGGCATTGGTGGCTTATACAAATAGGAGAGTTGTTCCTATATAATTGAAATGCTTTTCCTTATACCCCAAGACAATTTTTAGTTTTTCCATCTGCAGTCATTCCAAGCTTATTGTTTTTTAATCAATTATCTTATTAACTCTATTCCTATTTCTAATTTTATCATATATACATTTACATGATACTATAATTTAAGGATTTTCTTTGTTTTAAATTAATTTGAGGCTATTAGGTAATAAGGGCTTAGAGTAATTTCTCTCTCCCTTCAGATATTACTGTGTCTTTCTTTTTCTTTCTTTCTCTCTCTCTTTCTTCATCCCCCTATACTCACCTTCCCTCCCTCACCCCTTAAACTTAGAAATTTCCTTTCTTCTACCAAACACAGTACTGAAGGCTTATGTCTGGAGAGGTGAAAGAAAAATAAGTGATTGGGGTACCAGATAAATGTGAAGGCAGGATGCCAACAAGAAAATAAGATTAAGCAAAACTCTCTACCAAATAATGAGCCCTTTGGGTAGCTTTGGGGGGCATAATTCTCTCTATCACAATTATATTTTGAATTTTGGAATCTCCATTAATAGAAAGACCAATCAGTAGTATTTGTTAATATCATTTATTGTCAGGACTGAAATGATACTTTCTGTGACTATACTTAAAAAATCCCTTACTTGATTTGTATCACATTCTTTAGTCAAAAAATCAGACACGTGTAGTAGAAATATTAAATAACATGTCAAAACATTCCTACTTTGAGAATTTATAGAGATGCCAGAAGTATTTTTCAAGAAAGACTGAGTTGGATTCAAGATGAGAACTCTGCTCCAATATATACTAAGGAATGTGCTGTGTGTGTATGACATGAAATGTATAATAGTTACTGTAACATACATATCATAGTTGCAAATTGGTTCTCTGGATCCAGATGGAATTCAAGTTCTTGCTCCATTTATTTGTCATATGACCTTGAGCCAGTCATTTCAATTTTGCTTACTGACTTTCCTCAGTAGGAATGAGGGTGATAGAGCAATAGTATCTATCTCATAATATTACTGTAAGTATTAATTAGGGTTAAATATGTCAAATATTAAGGATTGTGCCATAATAAATGTTCAATAGAAGTTAGCTGTATTTACTATATTAATACATTTACAAGGAATTATAAAAATGCAGGGGATTCTTAAATACATATCTGGATACTTTTAAAAAAAATTTATTGAAAACAATGACCAGAGTGTTAGTGATTGGAATATTTTATTTTTATCCATATCTAGATTCATCTTTCAAGGTCTGATGGCTGCCTCCTCATGCCTGATACTATTTCATCTTCTTTAAGGTCCAGGATGGACTAAAATATCTTTCTCATTTCAGGACTCTTTTAATAAACCTTCGTTTATGTGTGTTTTCTCAGAATATGAGAGACAGTGATGTATGTTGGGTACATGCTTAGCCTTTGGAATCAGGCTACCTGGGATTAACTTCTTATAAATTTTTTAACAATATGCATATTCATTAAATTATTGAACCTCTGTTTTCTAACTTTGTGAATAGGACTATTATAACACTTAGTCATAATTTTGTTATGAATATTAAATAGGATATTGTATTTAAATGTACATAGTATATGACAAATAACTGCTCAGTGAGCATTACTCATACAGCCAGCCTTATGGGACGACTTTTGTCAGCCTCAGATTTCAAATTGTTAGGAGTTGATTACCTGGAATAATGTTGCTTAGGAGAGGGGACAAACATGTTCCCAGAATATTTGACATTTACACTGCACTTTGGAGAAAAGTAGAACTTTACGTAACAGAAGAGAGGAGATTAGAACTTCTTGGAAATAGTATGTACCAAAGACAATAAAAAACATGAAATACTATAACTCGTCTGACGTAGCAGGAGCCCTGGTTGTATAGGCTGGGGTTTCAAATAGATGCTGGGCACAAATGCAAGCTGGGATAGCAGGGAATGGGTCTTCTGTGTACATTTACTTGCTCATTGGGGTATTTATGTTTCCAATGAAAACAGTATTATATAAAGGAAAAATAATAAATACCATTATTATTAAATAGCATTATTATTATGCTTTGCTCTTTGGAGAATTACTTAGCTGATAAAATAATGATGCCAAAATGAGGCATATTTGAAAGTTAAAGCTTGATTTGTTTGGGGAATGTAGATAGATTTTTCAGGCATCCTCACAAATTATAACCACATTTATTTTTGCCCATGAGCAAGAATGAAGGGACAAATTATATATTTGTAGTATTTTTCTTGGTCATTTCATTCTTTATTTCTGGAAGCTTCAGGATTCCCTGGCCTTCAGGATTCTCTCACTCCCTTTTCAGGAAATTTATTTTGGCTACATTTTTTCCCTTTCAGAATGCCATCCAGAATCAAATTCTCAGCTAGTTGTGTTAAAGTAGAAGATTCGGTCTCATTACCATTAAATATGTGATCAATAACATCAATGCTGTGACCCCAAATCCTCCACACACAAAGTAGCAGATCTCATATTTCATCCATAAATTTAATTAGTGATATTATTAATGACAGTATGATTGAAAGAGTTCCACATTAAAAAGGGAAATGCTCAAAATGAATCTATCTGGGCTAATTTCTCTCCTCTTCTGAGAAGCATCACCAAGAAACTTAAGCTTGCAGCTTGCAAGTGGTTTTCCTGACAGTAAGGCTGTCACAGAATCTCTAACTTCACGGAATTTCTAGAACCAAGAATGAAGGGCCAAATACCAACTCTTAGTTTTCAGAGCACTAATTGCATTATTTCCTTCAGAAATGATGTCGAAGCCAGCATAAGAGCTAAATATTTAGACTGGTAGGATATTTTCTCTTATCCTGAGCAGAGGTCAGCACCAAGGACAGCGGCAGCTCTGCGCGCCAGTGTAGACAGAAAAAGATTTCTGTTGAGTCAAATGAGACATTTATCATCTTCAAGTCACTCTATCTTAAATGGTATTGATATAAGTCAATTTGTCTTAAAAGATGGAGAAACCAATAACTCTGGGAATAGTTTGTGACTGACTCCTGGATTGTTGCATAAATCATGAACAGTCTGGCACTTTTTTTTTTAACAACAGTAAGTGAATTTTACCACTGACAATACATACCTGCCTGCCTCTTTTAAGACATTTTCATTTTGGTTCCTCTTCACGGGGATATTGATAATTAATTGCATCAACTCTACTACTTTAATAAAATTGGTCATCCTCAAAGCAAATATGTATTGCTTAATTTTCATTTTGAGAGTTGATAACCACTGAAAATTAACCATCCATAGAAAAGTAAGTAGCACTTCTAATCTCTGAAAAGATTGCCAGTCTATTAGAGTTATGTGTTATAATCAATTCACATATGACTGTATAATTTATAAGCTTCAAATTAGATCAGCTATCTATTAGACCTAATAAAAATGGAAATGTATTAATCAGATTTAAAAAAAATGAAGAAAATTAGCAAGAAATGGAACATGATACCCCTAGAAGACAGAACAATGACAACCGTTAATGTGGCATATAAATGGGTTAAACTGATTTCCCTTCTTTGTAGGACTAGACTTTGACTTGGTATTTCCCGATAGTTTATATATAAAAGTTTAAAAGAAGATTCTCCTTGGAAATTCTATACCATGTAATACACATGAACAAAAGTTCTTTATATCATCTATGACTGCTAGGAAGAAGATAACATTTATTGAGCACTTTCTATACACCAGTGTGGGACCAGGCCTGGAGGACATAAGCATTTAAAGACTCATATTCCTGTTGAGCTCACTTTCTAGGTTGTAGATACCATTAGCACCATTTTTTCTTTCTTGATATGCACATCAAAGAAATACTACATTTGTCTAATGTTCCAAAATCATAAATATTATTTAGGCTTAATTTGACATTCAGTAACATTTGAATGCTAGTTAAGAAATCTAGTTTCACTTTTATGCCATATTTCCTTATTTCCTCATTGTACCCTTTTAGTCAATAGCTTAGCTAGAACCAGCCCCTACTGAACCACTAGAAGCAACAAGTTCCAGCTACAAGAAAAGTAATGGTGCAAAAAAAAAAAAAAAAAAAAAAAAAATCACTTCTATAAAAGTATTCTGTAAAGATAATGATTTCATTTTTTTAAAATACTTCTATTTTCTCACAAGTGAAGGAGTTCCCTACCTGAAAGAAACCAAAACAAACAAGTTACATATTGCTTCTAACGTATAAGTAGCCATTACTTAACACATCAGAACTTTTATAGCATCTTGGGTAATAAAAGAGCAATAATAGTTTTCTAGTAATCACATAACTGTTAGGTTTGTCATTTGAAAATTTGGACATTTTTCTCTGGCTGTCTCCAAATGTTCTTGGGCATGTGTCTGAAAAAGCAAATATCTCATATGTAACATCTGCATAACTCAGGTGACCTGAAGTACATTTGCCTATGACTTGAAAGATTTATCACTTATTTTAAATCTGTGCTGCAAAGAACTGATGAACACCAAATTTTAGCCTTCTTTGACTATTCTGCATCAGTGTCCAATATTTTTTTACAGTTTATTTAAAAATTATGCTTGTTTTACTAATGCTTTTAAATTTTTCAATATTATAGTATGTCTATACCCTGTAGCAGATAATATCATATAGGTACATAGAATTCCTTTAGCATTATTTATTTTGATGTAATTGGTTTTATTTATTTGTACATATTTAATATGTAGTCACTTTTTTTTTTTTTTTGGACAGTCTTTCATCTGTTGGTCTGGGTAGAGTGTCATGGAGTCATCATAGCTCACAGCAACGTCAAATTCTTGGCCTCAAGCTATACTCAAGCCGCAGCTTCCCAAGTAGCTGGGGTTATAGGTGCCTACCACAATGTCCTGCTGCTTTTTCTATTTTAGTAGAGACAGTGCTCACTCTTGCTCAGGCTGGTATCAAACTCTTGAGCTCTAGCAATCCACTTGCCTTACCTTCCCAGAGTGTTCAGATTACAGGTGTGAACCACAATCTATGTAGTCGCTTTTGTTTGGCAATAGTTTAAAAAAAATTCAAAATAACAGGTTTGTTTAGATTATTCTAGCTACTTAAAACTCTCAATAAATTGTCTTTAAACTATCAATTGCCCAAAAATAGATAAGCAAGGATACTTTCTAATTCAATTTTTGAGGCCATCATTATCCTGGAAACATAAATAGATAAAACTGGTCAAAGAAGAGGAAACACAGGCTAACACATCTCATGAGATGGAATTGTTATATATAAAAATACAAAGGTGTTAGAATATCCTAAACAAATCTGAAAAGGAAAAGAGGAGACATCACCTTACTTGATGTTAAGATTTACTGTAAAGCTGTAGTAATCAAGATAGTGTAGTGGTAGGATGGACACACAAATCAATGATATACAACAAAATGTCCAGAAATAGACCAACATCTATATGAACAACTGGCTCTTGACAATGGTTTAAAGATAATTTATGAAAGGACAATGTTTTCTAGTAGTAGTTTAGGAACTACTAAAATCTGTAAGCAAAAAATAGACCTCAGTACCCAACTTAATCAAAGCCAGAAAGCTTTAAAACTATAGGAAAACATGTACTATAAAACATATAAGTCCAAGACAGCTAGAATTAAGAAATGTTAACATTTTATTACTTCTGCTTTCATATTTTATTTTTGAGAAATAAAAGATATATAACATTATCTCACAATAGCATCACAATAATGAAATATCTATTAAGAATGAATTTGAGGATATGAAAGGCCTATACAATGAAAACTATAAAACATAGATGAAAGACATTGAAGCAGATACAACTAAATATATATTTTGTGTTCATGTAGTGGAAAAATTAATATCGTAATAATTTTCATTCTACCCAAAGAAGTCTACAGATGCAATGAAATCTTTATCAAATTTTCAAGGGTGATTTTTACAGAAATAGAAAACAATTTCCTAAATTTATGTAGAACCAAAAAAGACCCAAATTGTCAAAGCAACTGTGAGAAAGAAGAACAATGCTAGAGGCATTGCACGATCTGATTTCAAGCTATGTTACAAAGCTGCAGTAATCAGAACCACGTGGAACTGGCATGAAATCCAACACACGGTCTGATAGAATAGAATAGAGAGCTCATAAATTAACTCACACATATATGGTTAACCGATCTTTGACAAGAGTGTCAAGAATACACAAATGAGAAAGAAAAGGCGCTTCAATAAATTGAGCTAAGAAAGTTGAATATACACACACAAAACTTTACAGTTTAATCCTTTTTAAAATATGCTTTTTTCCATCCATAAGTATTCCTTGCCAAGGTGTTTGTTCAGATCTTTTGCCCATTTTTAAATTGGATTCTTTTCATAATGTTGTTTTAAGACTCCTCTGCATATTTTGGTATAAAGTGTTTTGCAAATATTTTTCCTAGTCTGTGCTTTTTCTTTCCATGTGCCTAACAGCATCTTTTGAAGAGAAGAATTTTTAAAATGTTAATAAAATTCAACTTACAATTTTTTTCATGGATCATCTTTTTAATGTGATAACTATCTAAAAATATCACCAAGTCTGAGGTCATATAGATTTTCTTTTTTTTTTTTTCCTAAAAATTTTATCATTTTGCATTTATAACTTCGTGTATAATCTAATTTGGGTTATTTTTTGTGAAGATGTAAGATTCATTTATTTATTTTTGCAAATAGGCTGTCAATTGTTGTAGCCCCATTTGCTGAAATTCTTTTCCCACTGTCTTTGCACCTTGGCTATATTTTGTTGGTCTATTATTTCTCAGCTCCCTCTTCTGTCTCATTTATCTATATATATGTTCTTTTGCCATCTCATTCTGTCTTGATTACTTAAGTCCCAAAATAAGGCAGCATAAGTCCTCCATGAATATGAATAATTTAGTTTTCCAGTGCCTATGAAAGTTATGTTTACACTATACTTTAGCCTTAAATGTGCAATAACATAATACCAAAAACAGTGCACATAATTAGAAAGACTTCATTGCAAAAATGCTAATGATCATCTGAGCCTTCAGCGAATCATCTTTTTGCTGGTGGAGGGTCTTGCCTCAATGTTGCTGGCTGCTGAGTTATCAGGGTGGTGATTGCTAAAGGTTGAGTGGCTGTGGCAATAAAATTTGCTGCATCAATTGACTCTAAATTTCATAAAAGATTTCTCCATAGCCTGCAATGCTATTTGATAGCATTTTGCCCACAGTAAAACTTCTTTAAGAATTATAGTTCTCTCAAACCCTGTGTTATTGTCTAAGTTTGTGTAATATTGTAAATCCTTTGTTGCCACTTTGATAATGACTGTAGCATCTTCAGCAGAACTAGATTCCATCTCAAGAAGCTACTTTCTTTTCTCAAGGATAAGAAGCAATGCCTTATCCTTTCAAGTTTAATCATGAGGTTGCAGCAATTTATATGTTTAGGCTTCACCTTTAATTATAGTCCCCTTGCTGTTTCCACCACATCTGCAGTTATTAATACTTTGTCCAATGAAGTCTTGAACCTGTCAAAGTTATCCATGATGGCTGGAATCAACTTCTTCCTAATTCTTCTTAGTGTTAGTATTTTGACCTCCTTAATAACAAATGTTCTTAATGTCATATAGAATGATGAATCCTTTCCAGAAGATTTTCAATTTACTTTTCTCAGACACATCAGAGAAATTACTATCTATGGCAGCTATAGCCTTATGAAATATATTTCTTAAATAATAAGACTAAAAGGATCAAATTACTCCTTGATTCATGAGCTGCAGAATGCATGTCCTATTAGGAGGCATGAAAACAACATTCACCTCTCTGTGAATTTCCATCAGAGTTCTTGGTGATCAAGTGTATTGTCAATGAACAGTAATATTTTCAAAAGAGTCTTTGATGA
This sequence comes from Loris lydekkerianus, assembly GCA_963574355.1. Lineage (NCBI taxonomy): Eukaryota > Metazoa > Chordata > Mammalia > Primates > Lorisidae > Loris > Loris lydekkerianus. Next base: position 27,554 of record CAUYPK010045176.1, read on the forward strand.
GCAGTAGGTCTCAACAGTGGGCTTAAAATATTTGGTAAACCATGCTTTAAACACATGTGTTGTCATCCATGCTTTGTTGTTCAGTTTATAGAGCACAGGCAGAGAAGATTCAGCATAATTCTTCAGGTCCCTAGGGTTTTGAGAACGGCAAATGAACACTGGCTTCATTTTAATGCCACCAGCTGCATTTGTCCCTAACAAAAAGTCAGCCTGTCCTTTGAAGCTAAGTAAAGCTATGAAAGTTCTAGATTGCATCTTCTTATGCTAGAATGCTATTTTTCTAAATTAAAAAATATGTTATTTAGGGCAGTCCTGTGCCCTGAGCCACAGTCCTGTGGCTCAAAGGAGTAGAACTCTGACCCCATATGCCGGAGGTGGGGAGTTCAAGCCCAGCCCCGGCCAAAAACCACAAAAAAAAAAAAAAAAATTATAAAATAACATATATATGCTATTTAGTGTAGCCACCTTCATCAGTAGTCTTAGGTAGATGTTCTGGATAACTTGCTGCATTTTTTCCAGAAGCACTATCTGCTTCACCTAGTATTAAGTTAGAGATGACTTCTTTTCTTAGACCTCATGAACCAACCTCTGCTAACTTTAAACTTCCCTTCTGAAGCTTTCTTACCTTTCTGAGCCTTCAAAAAATTGAAGAGAATTAAGGCCTTGCTTTACATTAGGCTTTGGCTTAAGGGAATGTTGTGGCTGGTTTGATCTTCTATCTAGATCATTAAAAATATTTGCAAAGTAGAAATAGGCTGTTTCATTTGCTTATCATTCACATGTTCACTGAAGTAGCAGTTCTAATTTCCTTCATAACTTTGCCTTTGCATTCATGACTTGGCTGCTTGGTGCAAGAGACCTATGTTTCAGCCTATCTATGCTTCCAGCATGCCTTTCACACTAAGTTTAATAATTTCTAGCTTGTGATTTAAAATGAGAGACTTGTGAAGTCCATGATATGATTATAAATTGGCTCAATTTTAATATTCTTGTATCTCAGGGAATAGGGAGGCCCTAGGACAGAGAGGAAATGTCTGGTCAGTGGAGCAGTAAGAACATTTTTAGTAAGTTTGTTTGGTGCAGCTCATGTGCCCCAGAACAATTACAACACTAATATCGAAGAGCTGATCACAGAGCACCTTAACAGAGAAAATGATGATTCAAACATTTGAAACAGTGTAAGAAATCACAAAATGTGACACAGAAACACAAGTGAGAGAGTGCTGTTGGAGAAATGGGACTGATAGACTGTTCCTTGCAGGGTTGCCACAAACCTTCAATTTGTACAAAACACAATATCTGCAAAGGGCAAAAAGTGAAGAATGATAAAATGAAGTATGATTTTAATTGTTTTATCTTTTTATTGTTAAATTATATCTGTACATTTGTGCAATCAAGGGGTACAATGTGCTGGTTTCTTTTTTTTTTTTTCCCCAGGTTACACTGATTGCATTTGTTAGGTAAAAACCCTCTTACAATAGTGTCTTGCCCCCCAAAGATGTGGCACACACCAAGGCCCCACCCCTCTCCCCCTTCCCTCTCTCAGTTCTTCCTTTTCCCACCCTTCCCTCCTTCTTTCTTTCTCTGCTCTCCCCTTTCCCCCACCCCCACCGTGTCCTTAATTGTCCTCATATTAAAATTGAGTACATAGGATTTATGCTTCTCCATTCTTGTGAAGATTTACTAAGAATAATGTGCTCCACTTCCACCCAGGTTAATACAAAGGATGTAAAGTCTCCATTTCATGTAATCATCCTTAATCGTTTTAACAAAATATAATACACACCCCTCTTCAAACAGACAAATGAAAATATTCTCCCTCCTACTTTACAGTCTTCATATATTTTGTTTGGCATCACAGCTCTTCATTTTGTCATTTCTCTTCCCAGACTGAAAAGTTTTTGGGGACAGGAGGACAACATGCCTTGTTGCTTTGCTGTCTGCTGCAGAGTTATGTCAAGTTCTTCCACACTTATCAGATCCCCGGTGTGTAATGTTTGCACTGTGAGTGAAGGAAAGAGAACAGCAGAGAGTGCACTGGCCCCCAGGGGCCCTGGCGTGGGCAGTGGCACAGGTAGGTGGTGCTAACCAGACTATCCTGCTGGGGCTTGTCATGAAGACCGCTTTTGCTAAATATGTTTTGTTTGTTTGATTGACCGATTTTTTTTTTTTTTTTTTCTTTTTTGGCATGAGCAAAGTGTGAGGAGAAAAAAAAACACTTTAGCAGTATTAGTATTAGCTATGGCTATTGATGTACAAGTTTCCAATATAAGTGGTTTTCATCAAATTCATTGGTTGCTTACAAATGACATAAATGTTTATTTTGATATCAGTAAATGAAATTTCCTTTTGAGAAGAAACTGCCAAGCTTTTTAAGTCACAAAATTTCTTCAGTAGGTTAAAGACATAGTCCCCATGGACTAGATGGAAATTTCAAGTTAAATTTTATATTGTCTTTGAAAAGTTTTCTCTTACTATATTATTCTAAAATAGAAAACATTTTTAAAACATTAGCAAAAACTGGCAAAAGTGGCATGGGAAGTATGATTCATTTTGTTTTCCTTTTCCTTTTCAAAATTCGAAATTTCGTTCTGGCTTTGATTTTAGTCAAGTTTGTTACTCTGTAAGAAGTTTTATGCCTGGCTCGGCACCTGTGGCTCAAGCCGCTAAGGCGCCAGCCTCATACACCTAAGTTGGTGGGTTTCAATCCAGCCCAGGCCCGCCAAACAACAATGACGGCTGCAACCAAAAAATAGTCAGGCATTGTGGCAGGCGCCTGTAGTCCCAGCTACTTGGGCGGCGGAGGCAGGAGACTCACTTGAGCCCAGGAGTTGGGAGGTTGCTGTGAGCTGTGATGCCACCACATTCTACCTACGGTGACAGCTCGAGGCTCTATCTCAAAAAAAAAAAAAAAAGAAAAGTTTTATTTCTAATTTAAATGGCAAGCAAATCTTCATTGGCCTCTGACTTTTGTAGGTCAGCAACTTTATTAATTATATTTCTCAAAATCATTTATTAAGAATAACAAATAAATAGTGAAACAAGTATCATTTTTGAACAAAATGTTACCGTGATATGTTTTGTATTTCCCATTTCCCCAGTTCCAACAGAAGAGGTGGTCGTAATTTTTAAAATATCTTTTTCCAGTATCATCTCAGATAGCTTGATATAGCGATATAGCCCTTCTTGTTACAAATGCTAGTTCTCCCATGTACTCGCTGAGTCACTAGGTTTAATCTTCTAAATGTTATTGGGCTGATTATTCTTCTGCAAGTTGGAAGGATGATAATAATATCTAACCACTCTTTTGTGACAGTTTAATGAAGATTCAATTTGAAAATATTTATAAGTGATCAAATACTAGTTACTTTAAATATTAGGAAGTTGAAATATACTTAACTAATATTTAACATTTAGAAATTAACAAAGAAATGTGATATACTGCAAGTTAGAAAACCTTTGCATTTTGTTAGAAATCGAATTGCTTTGAAGGGAATCTCCCTATGGTAGGGCCAAACTTACATAAAACGAAGTTAAGATGATATCAGAAGAGATAACGTTGCCAAGGAAATCATGAAAGGAGATAACATCGTATGTCAGAAGCATTTCTGCTGGATGACCCTACATGCAGAACTGATACACACGGTAGGGGGCAGGGCCTGTGGCTCAAGGAGTAGGGCTCTGGCGCGTATACTGGGGGTGGCAGGTTCAAACCCAGCCCCGGCCAAAACTACAAAAAAAAAAAAAAAAAAAAAAAAAGATATGTGGTCGGAAACATTAATTTAGCAAAAGCAAATGCCAAATGGTACAAGGAGAATATGGAAAGGCCCAGAGCATGGCAGTATTTGAAATGGTCGAGTCCTTTGGACCATTAAAAAAATTAACGAAATAAAATAAAGATTCAGCCTCCTTTGGCACCATTCCCATATATCTTGATTCAAAATTGGGGACAAAAATGCTTTTACGCAAGTGTCTCGGGCTGTTTTCTGCTGGAAGTAGGTTTATATGCGCCATCTGTATACAGTATTTTACAGCGTTTCGTGATGTATTCAATTCTACTTGTCACTTATATTCAAGAAATAATAACGTAAGAAAAGTGATTAACATGTAATAGACCATGATTTTAGGTTAATGGCTTCTCTGGTTAAAACACTCCACAAAATAGAGTTAGAAATTAGTGAAAGAAGGGAAATGGCCCTTTTTTTCTTTAGAGAATATTTCATTTATCAGTGTTTTCTTGGTTTGTTTTTTGTTTTTTTACAATGTATAGAGAAAGAGTTTGCACTTGTGTAATAATAAACTAATATGTAAAATCTGGAGGTTCTGGCAAGGATGTGAGTCTTCATTACAGGGCTGGTGGCGGCTGTGAGTGCGCGACTGTCCCTGTGCTCGTGCGGCCGCTAGAGGGCGCCGTGCGCTGCTCCTCCACGAGCTGCGCGTCACCGCTGCACCTGCTGGAGCCCAGAGCCCGGGAGCAGAGACGCAACGCGGCAAAAGAGCGGAGCTGTTACCGCAGTTAGGGCTAACGTCACCAATTAGTTTAGTAAGCTGTGACCGGCGGTCAGCAGTTGTTCCCAGAGCAGAGGGTTGTAGCCATGTTCCCACAGCTACAAATTTTATATTATTTTCATGTGTGCTGTGTCAAATATTGCGCTAACAATAAGCCATGCTTTAATATCCTTGCACCTCTTAAGATTTCAAGTTTCCTGTGATATGATTTACGGCATGTAACTCTTTTCCAGTGCCTTATGAATGGGTTTCTTTTCTTTTTGCTTTTTGCTTTTATTTATTTATTTATTTATTTATTTATTTATTTATTTTTTGGAGGCAGAGTCTCACTTATTAATCCTAGGTAGAGTGCCATGGCATCACAGCTCACAGCAACCTCCAAATCCTTGGGCTTAGGCGATTCTCTTGCCTCAGCCTCCCTAGTAGCTGGGACTACAGGTGCCCACTACAACGCCCAGCTATTTTTTTTGTTGCAGTTTGGCCAGGGGTGGGTTTGAACCCGTCGCCCTCAGTATATGGGGCTGGCGCCACAGGCACCGCCCATAAATGGATTTCTTAGAAATATCTGGGAGTAAGCTTACCAACTCAATATAAACCCAGATCAAGGGTGAATGATTTACCCAAAGTTCTTGAAAGCTGAATGGTAGAAGTTCCGACAGAAAATGCAGCCTTGGGTAGAAGAATACAAACCCTGACAAACTTGGTGTTTGTGAAAAAATAATTTTCAGAAGGGTAAAATCATAACTCTTGTGCAAACTCATTTATAGATGAGGAAATCAGTAAGACTGGTTTAAAAAGTATGTGAGAAGCTAGCATCTACTTCTGTAATGAGAGTAGAAATTTTCTGAGTTAGACTCAAAACTATAACCAGTCACAACTGTAGCTGTGATGTCAGAAAAGCCATGAGTCTCTGGACATACCTTTACTAAATGAAAGTCTACACATTAGCAAGAAATTTCACCACATCTGGGTCTCTAATGATGAGTAAAAATGTAAGAAGTATTTAATTTATTCCCCTAGAATATTTCTGGGTGGTTTCTGTTGCTATCGAATTTCTTCTAAGGGTCATGCTTCTGCTGTTTTTGGTCTTAGTTCCAATATGATAAACTTTATATCATGTTGAAGCTGTAGGCTTACCAATTAAAATTCTTGTGTTGATGGTACAAAAGAGTCCAACAGGCAGCTGGACTTTAACCATCTCAAATGTATTTAATTGTGTGTAGTACACCTTATAAAGGTGGTAATACATGGGCAATTTCTTATTGTAGAGACCCCCTAGATCACATGCATCTGGAAAACATTCTTCCATTATCTGTATAGAATAATAATGTAGCCATTAGAAGCCTAATTTTTCTAATCAGGCTGATCTGTGTTGGAGTTCAATTTACTGTCTTCAATAGTCTGTGAGCTATACAAAGTGTTAACTTCTCTTATCCTCAGAAATGGCTTATCCAGTTCTGATCATTGTTTTCATGATTAATATGTGTGTGCAAAAATTCTTACATATGTGAAGGTAATAACATGGTGATGTATATATGTGTGTATTTATATATCTCCCAAGAAATGTTCTGAATTAAAATTAGCTTTAACATGATAAAAATCTGCATGGCTCTAGATACAGTACCATCAGGATCCATTTTTAAATCTAAATTTAATATTTCTGAAAACACATCATCTGAATGTCTAGTGTAGCTTGTGAAAATATTTGGCAAACATAAAATCAAAATAGTCAATCTCCCAATAAGAACCTCTTAGCTGGTTAGAATAATTAGGAAATTATTTAAAGTTATTGTGACACTTCCTGTATACCAATTACATCATACAAGGTGATGTGTTATTTGAAATCATCTTTACTTTTATTGGGAGCAATTGAATATTATAATACGTAGAATACTTTGAGTTATGGGCAGCGCCTGTGACCCAGTGAGTAAGCTGTACTGAGGTGGAGGGTTTGAACCGGGCCCGGCCAAACTGCAACAACAACAACAACAACAACAACAAAAATAGCTGGGCATTGTGGCGGGCTCCTATAGGCTGAGGCAAGAGAATCACCTAAGCCCAAGAGCTGGATGTTGCTGTGAGCTGTGATGTCACATCACTCTACAGAGGGTGACAAAGTGAGATTCTGTCTCTAAAAAAAAAAAAAAAAAGAAAAGAATATTTTGAGTTACAATATTGAGAAGAGAAATAGACTTGAATTATGTGCAAAATGTATAGGAAATCAAATCACAGAGCATGTAGTCTTAAACTATGGTCACGTGAATGTTATTTGTGTGATGACTCATGACTAGTTCATTTTTAGTTGATGTTCTGTAGTTTGTTGCTGAGGCTGGGAGACATTGTGGAGAGTAGAGTATACCTACATGGTCTGGATAGGTGTGTAAAGTGTTCATTTGACCCTTAGAAGATTTTGCTGGATAAATGGGACGTGACGACCTTCTGGTTTTAACTGTGAAAGCTGTATGGTTCCAAGCCCGTCAAGTCCTGCATTGAAGAGCAACCTCCTCTTCCCCACTTCCCTGTGCTACTTCTCAGACCTGCCCATTCAGTGATTTTTTCCTTACCGTTTTTTTTTTTTTTTTTTATGAGACAGGGTTTCACTTTGTTGCCTAGGCTATGCAGGGTGGCACAATCATAGCTCAGTGAACCCTCAAACTCCTAGGTTCAAGGGATCTTCCTACCTCAGCCTCCCAAGTAGCTGGGACTGTGGGTGTGTGGCACAGCACTCAATTAATTTTTCTATTTTTCTTTCTATTTCACCATCTCAATATGGTGCTCAGGCTTGTCTCAAACTCCTAGCCTCAAATGATCTTCCCACCTCGTCCTCCAAGATTACGAGGATTATAGGCCTCATAGAGTTAGGAGTCCATTCTCTTGTACATATTTGGTGCACATACATGTGTGTGTGTACATACGTTGTGTGTGCAGTGCATATATGTACGTATACCACAAACACACATACTCTGTTCTATCTAGATGTATATCCCATACATACTAAATACCACGTATCTCTGTCAAACTACAGGGTATGAAATGATATTTTCTATTGGTTTTGACATGCATTCCTCTCAGTACTAATTAGGCTGAGCACATTTTCTTTTGAAAATGTGTTTATTCTGTTTAATGTCCCTTTTTATCCTTTTAAATTTTGTTTACTGGTTTTTATTTACTTCTTATTGATTCATATGAATGTTCATGTAAATTCTTTTGTTTGTAGGAATTATATTTTTCCTGCTTGTGGCTTTTTCCCTGGCTCTTTTTGAGGGATCCTTAGATTACACTTAATCAACAGAGGCAATAATAACATAAAGGAGTAAAAAATGTTTCCTGTGACATGGAAAAAAATTTAGAGCTCTCTGCATGTTGGGGATGGGGGTACAGATGAGAGCTCTCTGCATGTTGGGGACAGGGGTACAGATGAGAGCTCTCTGCATGTTGGGGATGGGGGTACATAGCAGAGCTCTCTGCATGTTGGGGACGGGGGTACAGATGAGAGCTCTCTGCATGTTGGGGGCGGGGGTACAGATGAGAGCTCTCTGCGTGTTGGGGACGGGGGTACAGATGAGAGCTCTCTGCGTGTTGGGGACAGAGGGTACAGATGAGAGCTCTCTGCATGTTGGAGACAGAGGGTACAGATGAGAGCTCTCTGCGTGTTGGGGACGGGGGTACAGATGAGAGCTCTCTGCGTGTTGGGGACAGAGGGTACAGATGAGAGCTCTCTGCGTGTTGGAGACAGAGGGTACCGATGAGAGCTCACTCCGTGTTGGGGAGCGAGGGTCCGGTTGAGAGCTCTCG